>JAZHYW010018247.1:0-128813 GCA_037355805.1 Ixodes ricinus
TAGCGGTTTCAGTTACGTATTCTGCTGGGGGGGGATGAGGAAATGTATTAACACACACGGACCACGAACCGAGGCTCTGTTAACACATTCAATATCCTGTGCTGTTTATACACCTGCTAATTGTATTGCAGCAATTAAGCTCAACTAATTTTTACTACAAGTGATATATTTTTTTTATTCCAAATGTGTTATTAAATGTGTCGAAGTTGAAAACCTAAAAGTCGACTGAAGCAGAACTCAATGCATCAAACGGAAATAAGAAACAGTAATTCTCTTTCAGATTATTGCTTCCTGTCAACTCTTCCTTTTATCAACATGATCCTACACAAATTTTTAACGTTATGTTGAATATGTTCTTTTTCGACCGTTGCGAGTTGCAGGCTTTTTGCCTTGTGTGGCTGTGTTCACTAAAACAAAGACCCACAGCAACCCTTTCGCATTGACCGAGTGATCTGAAAATACTTACAATATTTTATATTGAAACATTCAGCGAGCAATCTTTCTTAGAATATTTTGCCACCAAGGGGAAAAACACAACAAAGCATACACGTAGGGTCTCCTGCAAGAACGACGGTCGCTTCCCGCAATGCTTGGATAAAAAAATGGTGTGCCATTGCGATTCACACGATTAACAGCGACCTCCGCGCTTCCCCGAGCCCCGTTGTTCGACAGCGCCTTAAATTGCACAGTGAAGTTTACTACAGTATGAAATGCGGGACATTTTGAAGATTCGGGAATTTCTTGCGGGACGCGGGACACGAGCCCTCAATGCGGGACAGTTCCGCGAATCGCGTGACGGGTGGTCACCCTAACTATGAATGCAACGTACTTTCAAAGTAAAGTACAAGTATTTTAACACAATCTTTCATGGTGCCCTTTCTTTCCCCTATACAGTGATTTTTTAACTGATGTGCATTGCCCAGGGGCAATGGTACATGACCTATTTTCAAAAAGAGCGGGCGAATATTTGACAAATCCAAGTTGCCACAGAGTAGTTATTTTCAGGAATGGAGCCAAATTCGGAAGTCCCTCTTCCGAATTTGGCGCCGCTTGCACTGGCTTGTTGCATCCAGGTAGCATGACGTCAGCCCGGTAGCTTCCGCAAGCAATCCTCTCATAGAAGAGTGTCCTCTCCTTGATGAAAAAGGAACAAACAAACAGTGAGTGTGCAAGCGAGCTGGTGATAATTAATCATAATGTGACACCTGAGATTGTGATGCGAAAAAATTAAGCAACTTTCAAGTCGAAGGAAAAGACAAAAAAGAATGTCTGAAAACATTGTGACGTTCTCCTCTGTTGCCTTTTTCTTTGACTTGAAAGTTTAATTGTTCCGCACCACAGTTTCAGGTGCTACATTATGATTATTTTGCTCTCCTAACATTTTAAACCTCCTCGCTAGCGCTGACCGACCGAGAGGTAGCAATTAAGAGTTCAAAAAGCTACGGGAGAGCTGCCCCCAGAACAAACGGAGCGATGCGTCGTCTGCTCACGTTTCTGGCGAGTAGAATTTTCACTCCCACTGATATATTTCTTTTTATGCCAAATATGTTATCAAGTCTGTCGAACTCAATGTATCAAATGTAAATAAGAAACAGCACATCTTTTTCGAATTATTGTTTCCTGTCAACGCGGTCCTACACAAACTTTTAACATTATAATCTTTTTCGACCATTGTAAATGTGGCTGTCTTCACAAGAAAAAAAAATCACAGCAACCATTTTGCGTTGACACAGCGATTTCAAAATAATTACAATAATTTATATTTCAACTTTTGGGGAGCAATTTTTCTTAGAATATTTTGCCACCAAGGGGATAGGCACAACGGCACATGCGCGTCGGTCCTTTTGCAAGAACGACGATCGCTTGCCAGAATGCTTGGATGGAAAATGGCGTACCATTTCGATTGACACGATTACCAGCGACCTCCGCGCTTCCCCGTGCCCCGTTGTTCGGCAGCACCATGAGTTGCGGAGTGAATTTTACACAGTGAGAAATGTGGGACATTTTGAAGATTCGGGAATTTCTCGGGGGACGCGGGACACGGCCTCAATGCGGGACAGTCCCGCGGGTCGCGGGACGGGTGGTCACCTACCACGCAAAACAAGCTTCAACACAAATAGATATGTTAATTACTAATACTAATACATGTAGTACGTCTGGTGGAGTTAGCTACGCGGAGCTTAGCGATCACCTGCCACTGTACATGTTCACTAGCCACTCCCCTACAAACAATGAAAATAAAATGAGAGACCCACATTTCAAAATGTAAACCCAGCCACGCTTGAAAGGTTTAGTAGATTCCGCAGATTGGGAACACATTTATGATCCAAGTCACTCTGCAAGATGCATACAATACCTCCATAAAACTATTTACACGTATATACAACATCGTATTTAAATTCCAACGAATTCAACAAAAACGTACACGACAAAACCCTTGGATAACCAGAGAATGTCTGAAAATGACAAAGAAGAAAAATAAGTTGTACAGAAAGTTTTTGAAAACCAGAAAACCTGATGATTTAACCTGTTTTAAAGTCTGCAGAAACCTCCTTACCAAGTTTTTTAGGAAGACGAAATATAACTATCTTCAGTGCTTATTTAATGACCACGCCATGTCGGCTGCAGACCGGGCACGGAAATCAAATAATAAATTACTTAACTGGTCAGCGCAACACAACAACACCACTGAAATAAAGATAGGGAATTTGACCTTGAGAGAAAACGCCCTAGCTGACTCATTCAAGAATTATTTTGTCAACCTAGTACAGTTACCACAAAACAACAATGCAGATAGTTCTTTAGGAACACCCAATAAAAACAGCGCATTCTTCGCCCCTGCACTGATGAACATGATCGACGTTTTTCATATGTTTAACGCAATTCAAAATAACAAATGCACTGACATCGACAATATTCAAATGAAGTCTGTTAAATATGTACTAGACATACTAACACCATAAGCTTACCCCCATTTTCAATATCTAAATTTCATCTAGCATTTTCTCCCAAAAATGCGAATTGCCAAAGTTATCGTTATTTTTAAAGGTGGTAACATAAACAATCACTCAAACTACAGACCCATTTCTATTCTTCCTGTGTTCCCAAAATATGTCGAAAAAATTATTCATCACCGCATTACTTCCTTTTGTGACCGTGTCTGTCTAATAACCTCATCACAATATGGTTTTCGATAAGATAGATAGACCAACCGAACTCGCGTTACGAAGTCAAAAATAAATAATCTTAAAGTAATTCAAACAAGGATTCTCTTGGTGTTTTCATTGATTTCTCTAAAGCAGTCTAAATCATACCACCTTACTTCATAAACTTCAGTTTTCTGGTTTTCGTGGATTAACCTTAAACCTTTGTCATTTATTTGGAATATCGTCAACAATCTGTGTTCATCAATAATTATTTTTCAGACCTCAAGGAAATATATTAGGTCCACTCCTTTTCAACATTTATTAAAACGACATCATTGAACTTATACAAAACACAACTTTCGTCATTCACTATGCTGACGACACTACACTACTCACTCATATCAGGTAACAATCTAACCACACTTATTGAAACCCCAAACAACATATTAGAGTCATGGTACAAATGGAGCGAAGCAAACTCTCTCCAAATTAATATTTCTAGAACGAAGGCAGTCCTTTTAGACCGCAAAATAAACCAGCCACTCTTGACCTGCACATTAAAATGTAAAAAAAAGGTATATTGTTTGATGAGCACATGTCATGGGACGAACCCCCCCCCCCCCCCCAACTCATATTGTAATAAACAAAATTTATAAGGTTGTCGGCATTCTTAACAAATTCCGTTCTAGTTTACCGATCAAAATTAAGCTACTTATTTACAATTCGTTATTTATGTGACATTTAAATTAATGTCACTTGGTTTGGGGCACATCTACTGTTAACTTGACGAAGTGAACAATTCTTCAGAAGAAGGCAATTTCGCCTATAGTTAATGTGCCACAATCAACTCACACAAAACCATTGCTTAAATCTTTAAAATTTATATCTGTGAACAAACTATACGACTACAATCTTCTTCTTCGATATATTAAACGAAACGTGACTTATATGAATTAACCAAGACTATTAAATTTTACAACGTACGCCACGGGGAAATCTGGAGATACCATACGGTATAGGACAGGGGTGGCCAGTCTGACCCGGCCTAAGAGCCGCAAACAAAACAACGAAACTTCCAAGAGCCGCCGGTAAAGGGGGGGGGGGCAAACTTTTGTCCAAACCAATAAACAAAACTCGAACTCCTTTCAATCTATCCGAGGTTCAAGCAGTCCAACAGTATACATAAGGTAGCAGTAGCACAAGACCACCAAACCGCAACCTACCTTTCGATTTAAAACGCGTTCTTGTGTACGTCTTTTTAGCGCTTTTAACCATGGTTCAATACGTTCCATTTCTTTTGGGGGAACCGCTCGTGTGACCGGGAGGGAGGAGGCGGAGGGGGAGGGGGGGGTGGGTAGGAGAGGGAGTCGCGAGCCGCACTTTTAACACACGAAGAGCCGCATGCGGCTCGCGAGCCGCAGCTTGGCCATCCGTGGTATAGAACCACATATGTAACTCAAATGCTGAAGCACCATCTTCCTTTTTTACTAAACCAATTGCTAGAAGACAACATCATCATCGAACATTTAGCATAGCTGCAGAGTAGCGTGCTTGAGTGAAAATGTAGTACTTAGTGCCAGTAAATAAGCTACGCTTCAGAGTAACGACACTTGGCCATATTGTGTCTTAAAATCATGGTTGCCAGTTATCTGAAGCTTTATCTGAAATCACAGGAAACGCTTTTCCGCCCTCCACAAATGTTTAAACAGTTTGCGACAGAGCAAAGCAATATTACATGACCTTCCTAACACCAAATCTAATGCCGAGGAAGTTGCACTTTTGAATAATGGCGATCGGAAGTTGCGTCTGCTCTGCATACGAGCCAAAATGGTGGCGCCCACAACACTCTTGGGGAACGGAGTGCCGACACTGTAAGCGCAGCTTATTTTGTGGCTCTATAGTAGTACTTATTGATTGCCGATGGCGCTACTGAAAATGTCTTTTGAATGCGTTTTTATTTTGTTCCCTTCTGTATAATGCCCAACGGCGCAGCAGGTATTTGTGTAAATAAATAAATAAATATTTAAAATTGATATTTCTGTGAAGATTTCTTGACATGTAAATTTTAGGATATATAGCTTAATTTTTATTTTGACATAATTTATAGTAATTTTCCTAAATGTCTCTGCCTATTTGTTGCTTTTTTTTCCTTTCTGTTGTCTGCCAGTGAGGTGGGGGCGTGGACCTCGTCAAGCCGACAGCTGTCGGCTTTTTGTCTATGACTCCAGCGACTGTATTTCAACATGCAAGAGCAAATAAAATGAACGAATGAATGAATAGATGAATGAATGAATGAATGAATGAATGAATGAATGAATGAATGAATGAATGAATGAATGAATGAACGAATGAAATGTTTCTGCGTACACAATCCCTTCCTGCAAACACAAAAAAGCTCTAATGAGACCTCACCCCCGCTCGTCCTTGACAGCGCTGTGAAAGCTAAATACTGGCTGGACCAGCCAGCTGTGTGGCTTCGGCCACTTGACTGATCACTAGCCAACGTTACTAGAACCACTCAGTTGGGAAACTGCCATAGAGCCTGCACTGAAAAAGTGGCACCGATCTGTACTCGAGACCCGAGCTAATGGCGATCGCAACGCCGCCATTTTTCCCGCAGCGGCCACTCGGGGAACTGCAAGCTGCTTGTATTGGTTCGGAAGTATCGCATTCGAGAGCGACTGTCCTATTCAGTGAAAGGGCAGTTTGAAAGACTATGTAGCGAGGGGTACAAGGAAGGCTACATCAGCAGGCAAATGGCTCTAATGTCAAGATAAAGGGTAGGAGGGGATCAAAGACCTAAGAAAAGGTACGCAGTTATGCCCTATTTTAATGAGATATCGCACAATGTAAAGGCATGTGCGAAGACGTTGGCACTCGACGTTGTGTTTGGCACGGATTTCAAGTTAGGTAACCCCCTTTCTTACAGGGAAGAAAGGGTGCCAAAAAGCACAGGTCTGTTCAATGTGAGGGTGGGGTGGTGGATGAAATCCTTCTGGAATGTGGATTCAAATACGTGGGTCAAACCTCCAGATGTCTAAACGACAGATTAACGGATTACAAGCGTAATGCCCAAATCAAAGCTCCGAACTCAGAAATAGCGAGACATTCTCAAGAGTGCAATAATTGTACGATTCAGTGGCCACAAACGGACGTCGTACACAAGCAATTCAATGACATGAATATAAATGGGTGATTTCATCTCAACTCAGGCACGAATTTTGGGTCGAATTTTTAATTTTTGTCAAAAAAATATATGTTCTCGGGCAATTCCTATAATAAAAGAAGACGCAAACGGCGAGTTCGTCGGATTTTTGTTCTCAAGTTATGGACCGTTGAAGCGGCCAAGGTGGAAACTGACGTTTTTCCAGCTTATCGGGGGTGCCATATTTCACTCCATCCCTTTTCCCTACTTTTTACGCTACATCAATATAACTTTTTGGGAACACTCTCGACATATGCTTTTTTATGCTAATTAAGCGTCTAGGTCATAAGATCCTTAATGTTTTTTGTTTTGTTTTAATTGTCAAACCGCCTCTCTGCGACGATATTTGACGAAGTTCAGCAAGCTGTGCTGTGTGACCTAATCAACATATTTTTATGATCTTTACATCACCGTAAAGCTCCAATTAAGCTCTTTCTTTTGAGTATAATTTGAATATTTTGCGATAAATATATAATGCGCAACATGTGCCTGAAAAACGAATATTTCGAAAAACTAGCAAGTTTGGAGTCGATTTTCTAAAAAAAAACACCTTTTATTTCTTTTATTTTTTATTCACAGTTAGGTAATATAGTAGTCTATCAGGAACTACCAACAGAAATTGTAATATATTGTTTGTATGGCCGCTATTAAGACTCGAATCTCGTGCTATGAGCGTTTTGAACGGGACTTCGCACAGGCGCTCTGCTGAGCAGAATTTTGGCCTATGTAAGGTTTTCTATTTATCGTTAGCAGTTATCTCAATATCCAACCATAAACATTAATGAAATTTGGAGTAGTGCACTTAAAAAAGTTTAGAAGTCCGTATCCACAAGTGCGGGCACAGCGCTTACTTCCTCCCAATTCGGGGGAATGCAGATCGTTAGAGAATTCCTCTGGGGCCTTTTGCTTTCGGCTTTGAGTTTGAAATACCGAACTTGATATGTAATTGTCATATTTTCTTATGTCAAACAGATATTTAGTGCATATACATATGTACGATTTAGTATCTGACGCTTAGGAAGTACGGTTTATTTTGTGCACATACGGACTCTTTCGTAAAATAACGAGCATTTCGTAGCGTGTAAGGCTTCAAATGTGTTAGTCATGTGTTTAGGTTTCATTTCTATTTTCAGTGATTCATGCCGGGTTACTTAGACTTTTCCCTCTTGACTTAAGTTTGTCCGGGAGTCTAGATGTTACGTATCTTCTCCGTCAATACATAGGGCGAAGCTCACACACCTTGCAAATCACCCCAGTGCCAAGTAAATAAATATTGTTAGGATAAATATTGTTGCTTCACTGGCTTTTACGCTCAGATATTGAGGTAAGTACTAACATTAAATAGAAAACCTTACATAGGTCAAAATTCTGCTCAGCTGAGCGTCTATGCGAAGTCCCGTTCAAAACTCTCATAGCACGAGATTCGAGTCCTAATAGCGGCCATACAAACAATATATTACAATTTCTGTTGGTAGTTCCTGACAGACTACTATATTACCTAACTGTGAATAAAAAAATGAAAGAAATAAAAGGTTTTTTTTTTTTTAGAAAATCGACTTCAAACTTGCAAGTTTTTCTAAATATTCGTTTTTCAGGCAAATGTTCCGCGTTATATGTTTAGCGCAAAATATTCAAATTATACTCAAAAGAAAGAGCTTAATTGGAGCTTTACGGTGATGTAAAGATCATAAAAATATATTGATTAGGTCACACAGCACAGCTTGCTGAACTTCGTCAAATATTGTTGCAGAGAGGCGGTTTGACAATTAAAAAACAAACATTAAAGATATTATGACCTAGACGCTTTATTAGCATAACTCGCCGTTTGCATCTTCTTTTATTAAAGGAATTTACAGGTAGCTACTAAAAATTTCAGAGGAGTTAATTATGAGTTAGTGTATTTTTGTGAGTCACTTGTATTACTGGGCGACAAGTGAACAAAAACCAAAATGTGAGCTTTTATAGCCGCCATACAAACAAAATATTACATTTTCTGTTTATTTTACTTTATAAAGTACTGCAATAGGTAGCTAGAGAAAAACAATTAGCCAAATAAAAGGTAGGCTTTTTAGAAAATCGACCTCCAATTCGCAAAATTTTTGAAATAGTCCTTGCTTTACGAGAAAATACTGCCCTTTCTCTTTTACACACAACATCAAATTTGTTATCATTAGAAGGAGTATACTCTAAGCTTTCTGAAAATACTAAATATGTTAAGACACCTCATATAGGTCACACGGAAGAGCTGGTAAACTTTGACAAATATCGTCCAAAAACGTCATATTGGCAAATTTTCTAAAATATATTTCATATAAATAATCGCGTTAAAATTATTTATCAGAGAATAAGTGTGTTCACAGGTATCTATTAAAAAATAAGAGGCGCCAATTTTGAATTAGTGTATTTTTGCGAGTAAGTTGATTTACTGACAAAACAGTCAAACAAAATCAGATTTCAAGCTTTTATAGCTGCCATACAAACAAAATATTACATTTTCTATTTATATTACTTTATAAAGCACTGCAATAGCTAGCTAGAGAAAAAAAAATCAGCCAAATAAAAGGTGGTTTTTTTTAGAAAATCGACCTCCAATTTGCAAAAATTTTGAAATAGTCCTTGCTTTACGAGAATACACTGCCCTTTCTCTTTTACACACAACATTAAATTTGTTATCAATAGAAAGAGTATACTCTCAGCTTTCTGAAAATACTAAATATGTTACGATATCTCAAATAGGTCACACGGAAGAGCTGGTCAAACTTTGACAAATATTGTCAAAGGGACACACTTTGACAATATTTAAAACAAAAGTGAAGATAAATAATCACAATAAAATTATTGACCATAAATAATCGCTATTCTGGGAGTGGTCGAAAAAAGTTACATTGCACTACCAAAAAAAAAAGGCAAAAAGTTGAAAGGAGTGAAACATGACACCTCCGACAGGCGAGAGCAAGGTCAGTTTGCGCCTCGGCTGCTTAAAATGTCCATAACTCGAGAACAGAAAATCGCCCGAACTTGCGGTTTGCACTCCCTGTCACAAAAGGGTTTTCCCCAAAACATATATTTTTTTTCGTAAAAATTAAAAATTCGACCCCAAATTCGTGCTTGAGTTGAGTTTACTGAAACCACCCATTCTTCGTTCACTATATATATATATAGTGAACGAAGAGGGGAAAAAGGTGATTCAGTCTAGAAGTTTTTTTTTGCGCGACACAAGGGACAATCACAAACGAGTAGAGACGGACAAACGCAACCTTCAACTAGTTTATTCGTGCTCGATCGACCACGAACATCCAGAAAGAGCATGCGCAGCACGTTACACAGAAGAAAAAAAGGAAACAGAAAACAGATTAAAAAAATTACACCATCTTCCCGAGGGGAACCATGGGGTGATGCGGAGCATTGCGGATCGTAATTAATTTATTCCCTTCTTGACTGATTTCTTTTGGCCGGCCGGATTTGGGCTGCGGCGGACGCGAGCGGCCGAGAAACGCTAGCAGACGACAACCGCAGAGTTGCGGGGAAAGCCCGCCCCACTGGGAAAGCCCTGGCGTGGCGCTGCCACCCGCGCGCCCAAAACTATCCTCCTTTCACTCCTCCGGGGAACGCGCGAAGCGCGCTACCGCTGCTTATATTCACACTTGAAGGAGAGGAGACTAGAGGAGGAGAGTTGCGCATGCGCGCGCGGTGTGAGTAGAAGCGAACGCACGCGAAGTGCACGCAGCTGGTAGAGAGAGAGAGCGGAGAGAGTAACGCGCAGCTGTTGGAGAGAGGGAAGGAGGAGAGTTGCGCATGCGTAGTGTGAGTGCGGACGACGCCGACGCCGCGGGACATAGACCCGAGCAAGAGATGCTCCGCATCTAAAAGTCACCCACCAAGACACATTACCCGATAGTAATTATCACACCAGCAACCCGGATAAAAACTGGACTTCACTCTCAAACAAAGAAACCGAGGTATCGCTAACACAGTCACGTCCCTTCTTTATATAAAACGCTTCCATCAGTTCTCTGGCTGTGCTATCTTTGCTTCTACCCAAGATCCTGATCTCTTGAAATAGCGCCTCACACCCACAGTCCGCACAGTGAGTTGGCAAGTGTGCATTGCCTTTATTCCTGATTGACAATTCATGTTCCCGTGCGCGGTCATTAACACAGCGTCCAGTTTGACCAATATATACTTTCCCACACGAAAGCGGAATCTCGTATACCACCGCTGTGGCACAATCCACAAACGGTCGGGCGTGCTTTTTGTTGCAGCCACTCGTCTTCTCTCTTCCCGAGGAAATCCTCGGACAAAGGCCCGCAAGCTTGCGTGGCGCAGAGAACACGAAAGGTACATTGTACCTATTCGCTACCTTCTTGAGGTTGTGGGACACTTTATGTATATATGGCACCACTTCTGGTCTACACTTTCTTTGTGGCGGCTCTGGCCGCGTCCTCTGCTTTACTTTGGTCTTCTGGAGCAACGTCTCAGCAACCGCCGTAATGACCGAGCAGGGGAAACCGGCAGACTTCAGCCTGGCTACCTGATCATTAAAGCTTCTGTGCATAGAGTGTGGGCACGACTTCCTGAGGGCGGACCCTAAGCAGAGGGAGGCGATGGCTCGCTTAACAGTTTTTGAGTGAGCCGAGTCATACGGCAGCAGCCCCTTCTGTACTCGAGGGTTATAACACCAGCATAAATGATTACTTTTTAACATCAGTTTTATATCCAGGAACTGGAGTGAGTCATGGGTCGGAAGCTCATGTGTAAAGGACAGGCCCAACCCATGACCACGAAAAGCGGTTAAAATCTCATCTACAGAGTCGTCATAACTAAGCAGGTGTTGTTTTTTAAAGGATTAAAAAATCGTCAACGTATCTAAAAACCTCCAAGACACCGCCATCGACAAAGTGGTTGGCTAAGTTTCGATCAACGTGCGCAAAAAAATATTACAAAGCACTGGGGCAACACAGGACCCTATGCAGATGCCTGGCGTTGTATGTAAGGTCTATCTTCAAAAGAAATAAAGGTGGAACTGAGGTAAAACTCCAACAAAGACAGGAAGTTATCCGCAGACACCCCTGTCGAGTTTTGAAAAGCCACTACTCCGTTATCGTCTATACAATCTCGGACGGAAACACATAACTGCCCCTGAGGTACTGAATAAAACAGTTCCTCAACGTCAGCAGAAAACATATACCCGACGGGTCTCGCTTGTTTTAAGTAGGAAGTTACATCTTCCGCATTTGAAGTTGCAAAGGGATCCTTAATTTTCAGGGCCCCCAACTACTTCAAAAGAAACCGGCTTAACAACAACTGCCGCGACCCTTTCTCGCTGACAATGGTCCTGAAAGGCACGTCCACTTTGAGCGTTTTTGACGAAAAGAATACAGACAAGGCGTTACCTTTACAGCCACCAATGGTTTTAGCTAGTTTCGTAAGTTCAAGGTCTTTGCACATGCCCACTGCTCTGGACTTGACCCGGCAAGCACTAGGGTTGACAGCTTTAAAGTTCTTTTCCACCGCTAGACGGGCCTTCTCGCTGAACGCACCGGCAGTCTTCGCCACAAATCCACCCTCTTTATCCGCTTGAAGGAGACGTAGATCGTTTTCTTTAAAGAAGTCCACAACCTTCACAAAGGAGTCCCTTGAACCCTGGGTGACGTCCCTGTTAACAGTCCGTGTGAGTACATCGACACCCGCAAGCAGGCAGCTACCGTGTTGTCTCAGATGGTGCTTTCTAGCAACTCGTCGGTTCAACGCCAGCAAATCATGCGCAGCCATGCTAGGTTCAAGACAATATTTTGGTCTTTTCTCTAGGTCTCGTGACACGTTCTCCGGCATTTGCACGTCTTCTCCCAAAACCAGGAGACCCGCACCAGTGGCACCCTTTGGAGAATTGATTTTGAGGAAGAATTGATTTTTGCGGATCGGGCTTTAGGTTCCCGGAGAGGTTAAAAGCCGGTTTTTAAGCTTTTCCCGACTGCTTACGACCGGCTCCGCAGCAGCGCAGGCGATCGCAAGTATACGTAAACGAGCCTTCAGCCTGTCACCGACTCTAAACAAAGGCGGCAGCGCGTAAAAGAAGGCGTCGAGGAGGTCAGCCATGCCAAGCCCCTGCGTTGCGTGTTGACAAGGTAAGGCGCATGCGCGGAGTGATCTTGCGACGAGGACGCAACCTGTCGCCGCTCCGTGCGAAGCCTGCCTCGTCAGGCCAGTACCAAAGTCACTGGATCTGGGTGATTGGCTCATCGCTGTCGGTCGGTTGTCGCCATGGTAATCGCCATTTTGAACTCTTTCACATCTGCGAAGCTTCGAAGGGGTCATTAAAGCCAGTCGCAACAAGATCGCTATGGAGTATCATCGTACTTAAAGCGTTCCTCGGCTGGAATGAGCGTCTTTGGGACTGCGAATCCAATAAACTTATCACTCATGCTTATGTCCCCAGATCTCTTGCAATTTTGTTGCTCTTCTTGCGTGTTTCAAGACAGTAGAACTGGTTTTCAATTCCCCCAAGACCGATGCCGCGTGTGATGCCGTACATGTTCGTACCGCCATCATACGCAACGTCAGTGCTTGGAGTCGTCGAAAAATAATTTTACAGTCTTGAAACACGTAAGAAGAGCAACATAATTGTAAGAGATCTGGGGTAATAAGCATGAGTGATAAGTTTATTGCAAGCGCAGTGTCAAAAACGCTCATATTGGCCGAGGAACGCTTTCAGTACGATGATGCTCCACAGCGATCTTGGTGCGACTGGCTTGACGACCCTTCCAAAGCTTCGAAGCTTTGAAAGGGTCCAAAATGGCGATCACCATGGCAACCTGGTGTTTGTGTCTGGCAAGCAGGTGGGAAGGCAGTGGCTCTACTTTCCTAGATCCAGTGACAGGGTGTTGAACTGGGTGAGTTGGTAAAAGCTTGACATGGTGGGTGTAACAGCTTCAAAAAACGAGGACGATAAAAGGAACAGGCACAACAGGACAACAGCTGTACTCGCAACTGAAAGGTTTTCTTTGAAAAGGAAAAGAGAACACATACGTCAGTACCAGATAACACGATGTGCAATCAAACTATACGCCCTCCACGAGGCCCGTGTCATCAAAATAGGGTCACTAGACGCAACCCATGCCAGTCATGGTCTGGCGCAGAAAGGACAGCCTCTTATCACATAAGGCAACCGGCGGCTCACTCACGCATCTTTCTCCGAGGCACGAAATATAAAAAGCCTCGATAATTTCACGGGTGGCCCTCTCTCTATGTCTCCCTTCAACCGTCACCTCGTCAAAGGCAGGTCTGGCACGCGCAATTTTTGCAATGCAACAGGAGGAGTCCCTTCAACGTGGCCCTCGGCGAGTAAGCATGCTTCCGGAGCCTACCGTTAAGGCACCTCCCTGTCTGGCCTACGTAGAATTTTCCACATGACAGGTGCATCTTGTACACCACACTCGAGACGCATGACACAAAAGGTTTTGCGTTCCTTTTGGTACACTTCGCCTTCACTCGATTGTCGGCTCTTGCGCCCACCCTCGCACAAATCTGGTTCATTTTTGGGGGCTGAGAAGACTACTGGGACTCCATACCGGCCTCTAACTTAAGGTTGTTGGAGGCACGGTGGATGTAGGGGACCACCACCTTCGCGATCTACGAAGTGTCTACGTTACGTCCGGACGTAACCCAAGTTACGTCCAAATCTCCGCCTTCCCTAGGTTCACGGGGGAGAGAGGAGGGCGGGGGGGGGGGAGGGTTAGGTATACGCGTTTCAGTGCTCCGTCCGGACGTAACGCTAGCCACAGCGTTTTATCTAAGTCGGCCTTCACCCTCTCTATCCCTTTTGCCTTCTTCAGAAGGGCACTTGCCAGCGCCGTTAGAAGCGCTGACGGGGAACTCGACGCCCTCAGTCTCTTAACCTGCGCCAAGAAACTGCACGTGCCAGCCGGCCTTTGACGAAGTGACGGTTGAAGGGAGACATAGAGAGAGGGCCACCCGCGAAATTATCGAGGCTTTTTTTGTTTCGTGCCTCGGTGAAAGATGCGTGAATGAGCCGCCGGTTTTGCGCCAACCCATGACTGGCATGGGTTGCGTCTAGTGAGCCTATTTTGATGACGCGGGCCTCGTGGAGGGCGTATTGTTTGATTACACATTGTGTTATCTGGTACTGACGTATGTGTTCTCTTTTCCTTTTCAAATAAAAATTTTCAGTTGCGAGTACGGCTGTTGTCCTGTCGTGCCTGTTCCATTTATCGTCCTCGTTTTCTGAATCTGTTACACCCACCATGTCAGATCCAGTGACTTTAATCAGTACCACCTAGAAGAGATAGCCTGCCTGCCCCCCCAAACGTCATCACCAACTATAGTTAATCCCCGCAGCGTCGCCTATACGGAGGGCAAGTCGTCTGCTTCTTTGCGCAGGAGATACGGTGACGTCAGAACGACGCCGAGCTCCGTTTGGCTTTGATTGAAAGGATAGTGGGTAGACCACAATGCTAGATGCCTTGAGGTCTACCAACACCTCCTAGACAGCAAAGCTTGCGCGTTACGTCACATCACGTCACGTCCGGGGTCCGGCTCGGGCACTGATTGGATGCGAGTGCCGCGTCAGCGTTCGCCCGTGGGGCTCGTTTCCTATCATAGTCCCACGCGAACACTGACGCGGCACTCGCATCTAATCAGCGCCCTTGCGGGACCCCCGGGCGTGACGTCATGTGACGTGACGCGCAGGCTTTCAAGCTGTCTAAGAGGTGTTGAGTCTACCCACTAGCTTTTTCAGTCAACCAATAGGAGCTCGGCGTTCCGACATCATCCAACCCCTGTGCAAAAAGCAGACGAACTTGCGTTCCGCATAGCTGTAATTGGAATGAAATTACGTTTCGGAGGGAACTTACCCAAGTGTGATCGTGCTACGCAATTCCTGGCTCTTGTGCATAGGGGGCCGACTGATTGATGTGGACTATAGGAAGGTTAAGGACCTTAGTTCAGATTATATTTATGTAATGTATACAGCGCTCACCAACGTATATGCTACGCGCGAATTACATGTCTTATCTAATGGGAGCGCTATCCTGGTGGCAGCCGAAGAACTTCTTTATGATGTAGTGGCACGACGGAACTGCCCGAGCAGGTGGTGTCGTTCCCTCAAGGCCGAAGTCACGGCTGGACCCGGGACGACGCAGCAATCTTTCCTGCCACGTGATCTACACTTCTTGCTACCCCTTCGCACTGCGGTGCATGGGGGACTGCCCAGTTCTTCAGCTATCATGATGGCTCATTCAGTGAAAGCATGAGATACCCGCTGGTTGATTCATCAAATCACTAACGGTTTCGACAGTCACCTTTGTGCGAAAACGTGGCGATAAGTGCCGATTGCGAACGGACGACGCACTCCGGCGTCTGCTCGCAGCGCCACACGTTACAAGCATCGCTAACTTGGTCGTCTGCGAACAGTTCCGCTGTTGACCCTGGGAAGTTTGTTGATCTACCTTCTCACAGGAAGGGACCAATATGCTTTGAATTTTCACCAGATAAATTGCCTCACCTAAATGCACATTAGGTGAAAATATGAGCTATGTCAAGACGCCGATTTTACGTTTTTCAGAGCTCCCCTTTCTCACCTGGGATTACAGCATGCTCAGCAATATCGCGGATAATTTTTCGTACATTTCATAGAGCGATCAATCCAACCAAGCCGTAAGGAATAACTCAAAACAGAATCGCTATAAACGCGTTTTTATTATTATTTTATTATAATTGTTATTATTATCGAACACACGGGTTATATTCAAAAGCACACAATTGCAACAAAAGCCAGGATAGATGATCAGGGTGCATCGAAATCGCTAGCTCTATCACATTTCACTCGACGGTTTCCAAATCAGCCGACGGCTGAGACTCTGCGTCTTCGGTCTTCGGGTCCCCGCACACCTTGTTCGCCCTCGCATTGCAAGAGTGCGCATGATGATCGACGATGTTCTTGTAGGCGACCACTTCCCACACTTGCCGCACGACACCGGATTGAACTCGCAGCCAAGGATGTGGTCTTCCAGCTGCTTCAGCAGCCCCTCGTGTCCGCAGCCATGACCCGCGTTGGGACAGCGGACGGGAGTCCTCATGAAGCTCTCGTCGTCCACCACCAGACCGTAGCAGATCATGAAACTGCCTTCCAGCGCGATGTCGTCCAGCGGACACCTGTTCTCCTCTACATGCTGCACGCGCTGAAAACAGCTGACGCAGTAGAAGTGGCGGCAGCTGGGAAAGGCCGGCCGCCTGGTCAGGATGCCGCAGAGGTCGCAGACGAGGGCTCGAGGCAGGGGGCTGAGGAATTCGAGATGCCTCCAGTCCAGGACCTTGGAGAAGCCTTCGAGCATTCGGACGTGTCGCGCCATCTGGTGCGATGAGATCACCCGGTGTCCCTGCTGCAAGTAAATAAATCTGCAGTTGTAATTTGCCTAGAGCAGGTGGTTAGGGAGCGCCAGAGTCGAACGACCGCCAGTGCCCTCTGTCAGCGACGATACGAAACGATTGGTAGTCTCGGCGAAGTAGCGGTTGGCGAACTGTGGAGGCCTCTGCGAACCAATAAGGACGCCGGAACAAGGCACGTGATAACACTCCATGGTCGAGGCCACCGGGGCCTCGTTACCGCCACAGCAACAGAGCCCTCCGCGACAAAAAGTAGTTCTAGGCTTCTTTCTCTTTTAGCGGCAATTGAACTCGCGCGGTTTCATCTATAACGAGAAGATATGAATAATAAATCATCACAAATTTATGAGTTTCATGTATATTAAAAAAAAAACAGTTACGTCGAATGTTTTTTTTTCTTCGTCTTGTAGTGCCGTGATTGTTGGCGATCGCCGGTGATCGCAGCCGTGTAATCGGCCGTTTCCGCCCAAAACATCGCACTGTGCTCTGGCATTAGCAGTTTAGAACCCGTCACAAATTCGCGGCTAAATTGAGCGTATGGTTGTCGCATGAACTGTTCCCGAAGTGCTCGCTAGTCTAGCGGACGGAAATGTTGCTGCGGTGGACACTCATCCAAAGTTGGCTGGTTTCTGAGCAGACGACTCTTGGCTAGCAGACGACAGCCGGTTCCTCCGGGCCTCGCGCCTCGCATTTGGCGAAGTGACACAAACGCTCCCGTGACGTCGGGTCACATGACACTCTTCCCCTCCCCGTGCCTATCCCCTCCTCCTCAAGAGCTGCGCTCTAATTCGGCGTTACAGGGAGTTGTAAACGGCTTTCATTTTTTTTCTCCCCCTTCCTTTCCCCTGACGTTTCATTCAATTTCGAATAAAGTTTTCAACAACGACAACCCAAGGTTTACCTGATTAATACGTACCAGCTCGCCTGCCCGTTGACCATTTTTCACATGCGAAATTAAAAGCACCTGACCGTTGATGATTAATTGCCTCAAAACAAAGTATGATTTACTTCTTTTACCTGTCGCAGGAAATTATTCACAACAGGTGCGACTGTCGCCCTCGGCCGTTCTTTGTCCCAAGGTTGGAAAGGAAACCGGAACAGGCTCACGGTCGAAGTGCCGTCGTTGGTATGGCAGTCCTTGGCGCAGCAGCTACCGGACGGTGCGTCTTCCTTTTCTTCGGGCGGTCATTTTCGTCGTTGCCGGGAGGTTTCCTTTTAACCGTTGCCACAAAACACTATCCGAAAGGTACACACAACTGTAGCGTAGAACGCAGGTTTACAGCGTTGCAAATGGCGGAACCTCGACGGAACGTACTGCCCATCGTTTCAAAAGCTGACCGCTAGATGGCGAGACATGTCAGGCAAACTGCATAGCACGGGGTTCCCCTTTCGACCTACCAATCAAACCGTCATATGCAGAATTTCGTTTTATGAGCGCAGCGGACGGTGCGCTCATAAACCCCTTCCTCAACTGATAGCCAAGCTGTTTTATATATAAAAAAAATTTCCCTCGAGGTTAATGAATGTTTAAGTTATGCCGGTCGCGAGAGTTCCAGGAGGCAACTCTCTACTGGCAACAATGAAAATCCCTACTTTTCCCTACCCGCGTACGTCACCGGCGGGCACGCGGACGAGCGACCCGGACACCCGTGAAGCGGCTTTCCGGGCGCCAGAGATCGAGATTATTTTTTCACAGCTTCATGGGTTGAACGTTTCTTTGAAATGGGTATAGTTAGGGTGCCTATATGTTTCCGCCGCCCAGCGGAAACATGTTGGCAGGTAGCGGCAAATGCCCCTCAAAGGCATTCATATATCCCTCCGCCACCTCCGCATCCAATAGCGTCCCATCGTTTCCGTGACGTCGTGGCCAACGCGGGAGAGGGTTTTGCCTTCCTGTGAATATTTGCTTTACCTTTCGATTTTGACTTAGCGTTGTGGAAGCCACGAGAGGGAGATTAGTGTTTTCCCCTCCGTTGGAAACAACAGGACTTTGGGGGTTAGGCTCCCCTCCGATAAATACAAAGGTCGCTTTCTTAAAAAGTGGGGTTTGGAGACAAGTTGAGACACCGTTCTCTTCACCATGGATGTTACCTCCCTTTACACTGTCATTCCCCACCAGGACGGCCTTCTGGCACTGCAACATTTTCTTGATCGGAGACAAAATCTGGACCCTCCCTCTCACATCATTATCCGCCTTGCAGAGCTGGTGCTAAGCCTTAACGCCTTCCAGTTCGACGGCTCTTTCTTCCGTCAGAAATGTGGGGTTGCAATGGGCACAAAGATGGGCCCTTCTTTCGCTAACCTCTTTGTGGGGTATGTGGAAATGGCCCTCTTTGATTCCCTCCCCAATCCGCACCCCGATTTCTACGGCCGCTACATCGACGACATTTTTGGCTTTGGATCCCCCAGCACCGTCGCCAAATTCACTCAGAGCCTCTCGGAAGCGCACCCTTCTCTAAAATTCACATCATCAGTCTCCCAATCTGTGACTTTCCTGGACCTCCGTATATCAGTGGAAAAGGGCCTCTTCGAAACCTCCGTCCATTATAAACCCACTGACTCCCACAGCTACCTGCTCTACTCCTCCTGCCACCCTCGATCTCAAAAAGACTCCATTCCATTCTCACAGTTCCTCCGCCTGCGGCGCATATGCAGCAACTTTGTTGACTTTCAAAACAAAGTGACCGAAATGATTTCTTTCTTCGTCGAGCGGGGCTACCCTCTCCATTTGCTCGAGAGAGCTAAACGACGGGTCTTCGGCATTTCCAGACATGACGCCCTTTTCGGAAACCCCCGTCCTGAAGACAAAAAGAACCCCTTCATAGTTACGTACCACCCTAAAGTCCCAAAACTAGCACATAAACTCCTCTCTGCAACATCTCATCTGCACATCTCCCAACTAATTTCCAAGGCTCCTTCCGTCGCTTACCGCCGTCCACCGAACCTCCGCACCCTTCTTGTCAAAAGTAGTCTGAAGGCGAAAACCAACACAGACCCGGCTGGCATCATACCCGGCACCACGCCCTGTAATGCTCCCAAATGCCTGACTTGCAAGCACCTTGGCTCCCCGCAACATCTTAAATTCAAAATTCCCGACAACCAGACCTGCAAGTCAGCCAATGTCATCTACGCCATTTCCTGCACGAGCTGCCCTGACATTTTGTACATAGGAGAGACAGACCGACGGCTGCACGAACGATTCCGTGAGCACCGCCGTCTCGTCACCAGGAGATTGTCGGGAGACCTTCCTTCGGAACAATCCACACATGTAGTTGACCATTTCTCGACTTCCGGCCATACTGAACTAAACATGCGCGTCTGTGTCATCAGATCAGGCTTCCCCTCCTCCCACGTGCGAAGAGAGAGGAAAACCGTCTTATCTTCAACCTCAAAACAGAATTCCCCCTTGGTCTCAACACCAAACTTTCTTTCGCGTACTAAATTTCTGTATTAGTCTAAATGTTTTTTTCTAAACGTTTAAAAACAAAAACCTTTTTTTTTGGTTGCACAGTTGAAGCGACGGGCGCGCTTGCACAGCCGTACTGTCGGCACTTGCGGTGCGCGAGTGCATGATCGCCCGGGACTTTGACGGGGTAACCGCGGATGTTCGCCCCCAGCGGGGTTGCCGCTTCTCCTATGACGTAGTCGATTTCATGGAATATCTTTTCTGCCGTCGCGTTTCTGCTTTCTTTATGAGCCTTACCGTTTGCTATCGTGCGTCCTTTCCTCTCGCCAGTAGAATTTTTAATTTCGTTAAAAGAACTTGTTAATTTCGTTAGTTCGCCATTCCGGCTTCTTTAACCTGTATCATGTTGTATATAGTGGGAATACGTACTTCCAGTCCCAAAGCGTTCTTCATCAGGAGTTTGTTGCCGTGGGGGTTGGAGGGAGGGCGGAGGGGAGGAGGGGGGTGAGAGAAAAAGGGGGGGGGGTTGTGGGTTGAGAGGGTTTACCAAATGTTTCAAAACGCCCGTTTCTTTTTTTTTTTCGGGGCGGGGGGGGGGGGGGGGTGATCTGTGCGTCTAGCACTTGTGTTCGTGCCGTTTTGCGAACGACCTTCCCGCGTGGGCGATTTCGGCCCTCGGTGGTTTCGGAGACTCGGAGGCCAATAAATAAACACTCAAAACGAATAGCAATAAATTGTCCCTACTGCTGTTTACAAAACTGTATTTTTTCTGAATCTTTTTTGAGACAAACGGCGCCGAAGTTAACACGCGTCACCCGACACCTGGGGTGGGGGGCTTCCTCGAACCGATCCGAACCGCGCGTCCGCCCGTCGTAACCGCTTTGGTCCTGGTTGCGGCGGCCGGGGACCCCCGAGGACCATTCTGGGTGTCTCGTTCTCGCGGAAGACGCCGCAAGGCGAGTTCGAGATCCCGTGGCACTTACGCGCCCCGGCTTTTGCTTTGCATTATTATTTTTTTAGTTGCGTTAGATGACAGGCGAACAAGTTGTACTCCGTCTTCTAACGGTTTTGCCTTCCCCTCCCTCTCGGCCAATGTACCTACCCCTGTTTTTGTGACGTGTCCGTCCCCTGCCTGTTTCTTGCCGTCTTTCGTGTCTATTACTTGAAGAAGGGCGTCCGCCCGAAACGTCGTATATACCTCCTTGTCCGCGTATTTTTTCGAGAAGCACAACCTTATTACTTGCGATTACGTGTTTTGGTTCATTGTGCTCGGCAGCGCCCCCATTCTCTTGTGAACAAGGAGCGTTTCCAGTGAACTCTTCTTTCGACTGCGGATGGACTTGAAACGGGCGCATCACGCTTGTGGGAGGTGCTTCTCCTACCTTTTGACAGTGCCAGGAAAACCTTTTTTACCCTTGTTTTCGTGGAAGGGAAAAAAGTGCTCCCCGGCAGCAATGGAGGCCAGCCACGTCAAGGTGTTTTTGCGCGAGCTGTGTGCCGAGAGAACTCGTGTCGCATGAAACATTCTCGCTTATGCTCGGAATAGTTTATAGAGTTCCTGAGCACGGGGCTTCTGCAGCTGGAACAGCTTCAAGAACGGCAAGCGCTGACTCAAGCCGGCTATAACCGCCACAAAAACCGTCCTAAAAGGAGCGCTAATAATACCGAGAAAAAATAGTGCACCTCCTAACACTGTAGTCGACACTTGGCGCAGTCACATTTGTCGCTCACAATAAACCGATCTCCCCAAGAGTTCGGTGCATGCGTGACGCCGCCATAACTTTAGTTACCAGGAGGCAGACGGCGGTGCACGAGAGGGCTCGTGATCTCTCGTGCTCTTACACGCACCGAGCTCCAGCGAGGTTGCCGCACGTGTTGAATGACTAAAGTTCCCTCGATGCATATTATTTGCGGCAGCGGTGGCCTAGTCAAACTGACTGGTGAGATCGGTCTATTGCTTAAGAGATTTGCTTTTTTTTATAAATATTATATTGGTTTTCGACACCGAATCTAGCTCCGGCTGCTCTCGGAGTTGCACTCACGCGGCCGACCAGTTAAAGACGAAAAACTGAAAGGTCTAAAAAAAAGTCCAAGTATGGGTTTCGACATGACTTTCCACCCACTGCTATTCGTGTCTGATCTTACAGAAGTCTAGGGGGCAGGTGTTGAGCTCCGTTAATATGCGATAGAGCCATTGGCTGGTTTGTCAAATGGTTGGCATGTAATTTTCTCTCACAGAAGAGGTGATGAAAACGTCTTTGTTTTATTCCTATTGCGTTATAGAGGCTTTAAAAAATATGAAACTATTCATGTCGTTGAGAAGAGGCATGCAGATTTACAGCTGATGGAGACTGTGCAAAAACCAAACCGTATTTTTAAATAAAAAGTCTTATATAGAAGATAGTGTTCAGCGTGTTGCATTCTAACTCCAACAGTAAAAAAAAATTGGTCGGTTTTTTAAATATTTGTTTTTGAGGGGAGGGGGGGGTATTTTTGTTAAGTTATATTGAACTAAAAATTTTATGATGCAATTTTGTACGCACACTTTGCAATGAAATATTTTTTATTTGAAGATGAATAGTGTATTTGTGTACGCTATATACGCCTTTCTTTGCACCTTGATGTTTGGCTTGGTGGGTTCGGAGCTCCTTTAATTTTCATTTTAGCGCCGTCTTCACAAACAGAAACTTGCCATCTGTCCTACGCGAATTCAGTTCATTCCTCTCTATACATTTATTGTTTACGAGAATCACAGCCTACATGTGTTAGGCCCCAGCCCAGCCTGCGCATGTTCATCGCCTTGGAAGGCGAGCAGAGTATACGTACCACACGCACGGACGTTGAAAATGGCATTACGCACCAAGAAGCATACGCATGCTAGAAGGGCTGTTGCGCACGTGCTGGCGGGCGTCTGCAACAGTAACCTTTTTTTTTAAAGAAATTCTAAATCAAATGACAGTTCCTTCAGGTAAGACGAACGTGTCCAGATTATCCACATTTTGAGCATTCTCTGTGGTGCTTGGGTAATTTTCAGAAAAATGGATTGCTTGACTTGTCGACATTTCTTCGCCAGTGTAACTGCCAGCTTTTGATGGAAGGAGAACGGATTTGCTAGCGATTTCACGAAACAAGCGAGCCGCGGCTTGAGAGTAGCGAGTTGCAAAGACGGCTTTCTCAAAATTCCACTTGCGGCCGTTTTCTTTTTTTTTTTTTTTTTTGACTTTCTTATAGTTTAGTAGCAGATAAGCCAAGGTCAAACTTTGTGCAAATAGAGATCACTATCAACTTCAGATAGCACGAACACCCATGTTCTCTTGCTGTTAGACGCGAGAGCAGGCGGGCGCGAGCCTACCCGATTGCCGGCCGCCCGTCTCCGCTGCCCGCCGATGACGTCACGTTCGGCGGGGAAAATTGGAGGAAAACTGGGGAGAACGATGTTCCGGTTTCGGCAGAAAACGAAATATCACTTTTTTTTTTTTTTTTAATTATCTGGAATGTATCTGGGGGAACGAGATGGCATTTCAGAATCAGGAAGCCATCCGGATTCAGATGATGCCTTTGGACTAGGCCGGTAGCTCAATAATTCGCCGGAGTTCCGCTTTAAAAGCCCCAGGCATATGGCAGTCGTACTGCACTGGCTAAATTTCTCATCTACAGTGGTAAATGTCGCCATGTTCTGGCAGACCAAACTCTCGCTGTATAAAAACAACTAACGACTAGTTAATTGTTTTTGTTTGTTTCACGAAATCCTGTTTTATTTTTTTGTTTTCCTTTCACATTTGCGCCACGTGGCCGATGGAACTCGCGGCGCAGGTGTATGGCAGCCGGTTCTTTTCGACCGCATGGTCGCCGTGGCACGCTCCACTTTTCAAGGCTAAGTCAAAGTTAGCTAAAGTAAGAATGTAATTCTGCATTTACAAAAATCGCCTGACATAAACATTCTGTCCTAAGCAATAAAGATGCGACAGCATTAGCACGCATTTCCTATTTTACCACGGAGGCCGCATGTGGAGCTAAAGTTTGCGTTGCAGAACCTATAGGGTACGTGTCTAGACCGAGCGACTGACGATGGGACTGTGAGGCTGCGCGTGTGCCAATGGGACGCTGCGCAGGGCAGACCCATTGCTGCACGGTGGGACACTGGTGTGCATGGGCTTGCGCAGCTGATGAGAGCGAGACGGATTGCATAAACGATTGGGCGTAAAAATGGCTCAGATGTCACCGCTAAGCAACAGGGCAGCAGAAAGTCGCAGTTCCACGCGTGTCGCCGCACCCCGTGCACGCGCGCAACCACTACCATACTGACCCTATTGGGCAGGAGATCGCACTATAGGGGGAGCTTTATCGAGCTTGTTGTCCCCACAGCCCGGTGTTTACAAACACAGAATAACAAAGAAATTGAACCTCGCCATGCACGGTCAGGACACGAGCGCTTCACCCTTCCCAGTGCTTTGGTTGCACGAGGAGCGGCCATTCGAATCGTCACCATCGATATCGCTGATCATAAGCAAACGAGAAAATTCGGTTTGTTGTCCCCACAGCTGAAGCGTGCCGCCAGAGGCGTGACTGTTCGATCTCCTCCCCAATATTGCCGATGCGCCGGTGTAGATCTCTATCGCGATCTACACCGTACACGCCTCACGCGAGCCGCTCCGGTCCTAACACTGCCCCGTGTTCTAGTACAGTTTAACTCAGAGGTAGCGGGTTCGGTCCCCATTCCTCCCGCTTTGACCTGGTTGAGCATTGTATACCGGCGTGCTGTCGTGTATCATTACTGCGCAGACTTGTACGTAGTTCAACCACTCTACTGAAGTTACTGTAGTTTAACTACTTTTCTGAGTAGTTTAGTAACTTCCAGTTACATTTTTATTTCGGTAATTAGTAGTTTACTGTAATCACGTTTTCTGAGTAACTCCTACTCAAATTACAAATTACTTTCGAATTTTAGTGGTTGTTTTGCCTATCAACAAACATTCCTGCACAAAAGAGATAAGGTGTGGGAAGATCAGCTGATATTTGTGAAGAGGGGAAAACATGTGGCGTAGGAAAGGGGGGGTGGAAGAAAATGGGTTAGAAAGTCCGAAACCAACCAAAATTTTCCCGAACTAACCCCCCCCCCCCCCCCCCTTTTTCCCATCAGCAGCAACACTGCTACGAAGCGCGGGGAGCGAACAGGCACGACGCAAGAGAGGCCGAGTTCTCAAGGAGACTTGACCCATTCGAAGAAATGGCTGGTTCCCGCTTCCTTCCAACGTACAAACCTCGCACACTACAGGAGGTGCACACACTGCATCCTCACTCAAAGGAGGCAACAAAATGCGGCACCTGCTCTGAAGCTCATCTGGTGCTCCCGTAGTTTGTGCTGTACTCGAAGAATCACAAGATAAAGGACAACGCCAAGGGGACCTTTTAGATGCGGAGCATCTCTGCTCGGGTCTATGTCCCGCGGCGTCGTAGTCCGCACCCGCACTACGCACGCGCAACTCTCCTCCTTCCTCTCTCCAACAGCTGCGCGTTACTCTCTCCGCTCGCTCTCTCTACCAGCTGCGTGCACTTCGCGTGGTTCGCTTCGACTCACACTGCGCGCGCATGCGCAACTCTCCTCCTCTAGTCTCCTCTCCTTCAAGTGTGAATATAAGCAGCGGTAGCGCGCGTTCCCCCGGAGGAGTGAAAGGAGGATAGTTTTGGGCGCGCGGGTCGCAGCGCCACGCCAGGGCTTTCCAGTGGGGTGGGCTTTCCCCGAAACTCAGCGGCTGTCGTGTGCTAGCGTTTCTCGGCCGCTCGCGTCCGCCGCAGCCCAAATCCGGCCGGCCAAAAGAAATCAGTCAAGAAGGGAACAACTTAATTAAGCAAAGAGAAGCTATGCTTGCCAATTCTAAGGAGCATAATTTGGAAATGATGTAAATATAAGCAGAAGAAAAGTTATGCTAAATCTGAAAGAAGAGATCTATCGGGGGCGGGTGCGGGGAGAACCGACGCAACGGAAGAAGGAGAAAATAAAAATGAAATGCAAAAGGAAGGAAAAGGTTAGCAATTAAAAATAAAGGCAAGCGAGAATCTGTACCACGAGTTCAGCGCTGTTGACTCCACTTCACTCCGTTCTTCCGATGAAGTGTGATGGAAGCAACAGTCCCGTCAGTTAGTGGGTTGGCGCAAGCAAGCGTCAGCACCACCCCACAAACTAACAGCAACGCTACGTCCACTGAAGACAAAGCTGCGCAGCGAAGGGCACGCGACGCTGAGTGCAAACGCTTGAAGCGAGCGGCAGATCCTGAACTACGGCAACGAGAAGCGGCGTCCATTCGCAAGTTAACAACGTAATAACACGCAAGTTAACAACGTTACTAACAACGTTTCTAACACCGTTAATAACACCGTTAATAACGATCCGCGATGCTCCGCATCACCCCATGGTTCCCCTCGGGAAGATGGTGTAATTTTTGCGTTGCCTTTCCTCCCAATACATAGAATATGCGGATCTTCAAAGATTTGAAGATCGTTCGAAAAACCTTAGTTATTCCCCCACTTTGACCAGGTAAAAATGCACCTCCCAAAGTGCACTTTTAGTGAAGGTTTGATGTATGTGCAGGCGGTGATATTTTGCTTTACATCGCCTCTTTCTCTCTTGACCTAAGATGACAACATTGACAGCAATATCGTGAAGAAGTGTTTGTACATTTTTAGAGTGATCAATACACTCCAGCCGGAAGGATAAACTAAAATCAGAATCGCCATAAACGTTTTTTTTTCTTATTATTTTATTATTGAACAGGCGACCATTCCGACAAAAGATATAGTGATCACGATGCAACGAGATCGCTAGCTCTTTCACCTTTCACTCGACAGCGTCCAAAGCAGCCGGCGGCTGAGACTCTGCGTTTTCGGGCTTCGGGTCCCCACATACCTTGTTTGGCCTCGCATTGCAAAAGTGCGCGTGATGATCGACGATGTTCTTGTAGGCGACCACTTCCCCACACTTGCCGCATGACACCGGATTGAACTCGCAGCCGAGGATGTGGTCTTCCAGCTGCTTCAGCAGACCCTCGTGTCCGCAGCCATGGTCCGCATTGGGACAGCGGACGGTCATCCTCATCATGCTCTCGTCGTCCACCACCAGACCGTAGCTGACCTCGACGCTGCCTTCCAGCTCGATGTCGTCCAGCGGACACTTGGGAGGCTTCCCCTGGAGCACGCGGTTAAAGCAGCCGGCGCAGAAGAAGTGGCGGCAGTTGGGGAAGGCCGGCCGCTTGGTCAGGACGCCGCAGAGGTCGCAGACGAGGACCCGAGGCAGCGGGCTGAGGAACTCGAGTTGCCTCCAGTCCAGGACCTTGGAGAAGCCCTTGAGCATTCGGACGTGTCGCGCCATCTGCTGCGATGAGATCACCCGGTGCCCCTGCTGCGAGTACATAAATCTGCAGTTGTATTTCGATCTACCTATCAAATCGTCATATGCAGAATTGTGTTTTACGACCGCAGCGAACGCCGACTTCAGAACGCGACGAGGTGTCTACAAATCCTTGCTATGTACTAAATTTTTACCGTTTTTCCTTTTTCTCTTGAAGCTTTCAGGTTGGCGAAGACTTCTCGAAGCGTAACGAAGTCCTGTTTTCTTTTTTAATGCGAAAGTATCAACCTGTCTGATGGAGCGAGCCGACGTCATCAGCTTTGAAATCACGCCAAGCATCTCATAAATCCTTCTCCAAGTCAAGCCAGCTCCCATTCGCCGGTTAGCCACGGCACCTTTTACACCGCTTCGATCCCATTGGCTGGCGCGCGTCGAAAAGGCTTCTATTCGCCGAACACGCAGCACCATGGAATGGCCGGTCGTTCAAACTGACGCTGAACGTCAGTTTCAACGATTGGCCACATTCATGGCGCTGCGTGTCCGTCAGCGCCAGTCAGCGCGCCAACACGCGTACAGCAAGAATGATGTACATGCTTTCGCATTCACAACTCATAAGAAGTGCTCAGGTGTACCTCGATCTTTTTATCTTTTTTGTTTCTTTCAAACTTGCGCCGCATGGCCGGCGGAACTCGTGACACAGGTGTATGGCAACCGGCTATCTCTCTCAACCGTGGTCGCCGTGATGCAGGCTAAATACGCCAGGCAATCAGCCATACTCCCTCGTTAAATTTCCGCTTAGATACCAGAGCAAGTAAGAACGATCAAAATCACGGAAGGAAGTAAAAGTGGGCAAGCTCACAGCGTTTCCCGAGGTCAGTGCTAGGGGGTACTTCCAGAACACTGTACTTAAGGGGGACTCACCCAGTACCGTCATGTCCGCTCTTTCTCATAGATGGCGCTGGAGTTTGGCCGGACGAAGTAAAAACACGCAAGAAAACAGGAGTGGGGGCAAAGTGATAGACAAGCAGTCTAACCAATCCTCGCCGCTTTGACTGTGACGTCTTGAAACAGGGTGGTGTGAACAGGGTAGGAAAGAGGGGTGGGAGCGGGGGGGGGGGGCGCTCTCCCGCGATCATCTTCCGGCGACCTTGAGAGTTTGTCCAAAGGCACGGAAGATCTGGGAAACTAGTCGGGGGCTTTTTTGAGGGAACGAAGCGGCTATCCCCCTCTTTCGCGTGAGCCTTGTCGACTTTTACGGGAAAGCGGAAAAGAAGGCCCTGGAAGGTGCTAGTTAGTGGTGCCACTGGTGTGGCTAGTGATGCCAACTTTATAAATTGATCTTTTGACCTAATTGTTTTTTGTTTGTTTTTCTTTTTTTGCTCTGACTTTGTC
Source organism: Ixodes ricinus (assembly GCA_037355805.1). Classification (NCBI taxonomy): domain Eukaryota; kingdom Metazoa; phylum Arthropoda; class Arachnida; order Ixodida; family Ixodidae; genus Ixodes; species Ixodes ricinus. The sequence continues at coordinate 28,896 of JAZHYW010018247.1, forward strand.
ATTTAAAGACTGGTCTGCAGAAATAAAAAGCCGATGGAAAGGGATATTCGCTTCACTGTGGACAATGCCAAGTGCGGTTTAGTGAGATCGCTGAGTTTTACGACATAGACTATCGTGCCAACGGCTTTTGTGGTCTGGTATTTAGGATGTGGCGAGGAAGCAGACAAACGTCGCAAAACTGAACCCTTGTGGCTAACAGGTCGCACAACCTCAAAGGGCACAGTTGGTTTTCATTATTCTTGAAAGACAACTATATAGTTCTAAACGAGCTCCGAAGCAATCGCATAAATAGTTTATTGTGCCGGGATATTTGTGTCCGTGTCCTGTTTCCTATATGAAATAATATTCGGGAATAACTGAGGCAAGGCAACAAAGAACGCAATAATTATAGTTCTTTCGATTCAAGTTTTTCATTATGCAACCCGCTTGTACAAAACAAGTCCTACAAAAGTAGCTACGTCAAAAGCTCGAGCTTATACTCGTATAGCTTGGTTTGTTATGTGTTTATTTCTGCTCAAATTCGCCAGACAATTCTCGCCATCTGTTTTTCGCCAAGTTTGTTTTTAATCTGTATTTATTTTATACACCTCCGCGATTTTGAGTATTTTCAGCGCTTTTCATCTTATAACTTGAATAATAAATAACTGGGAATATTTTAACAAAGTATGTAACGCAGCTATCCTAACTATCGCTGCTAAGCAGAGCAGCACGGACCCCAGCGCGTTTTCCCCGCACGCCGAAAACCACGGCGACGCGACCCGTCTTTCCAGGACCACTCCGAAAGCGCTCCCCCTCTACCCCCCCCCCCCCCCACCCTTCCTCCCGTCTTTCAAGACGGCGACTCGGTTCCTTCCCCCTGCGGTAGATGGGACCTCCAGGCGTGTCTCTTTACTTTCCCTCTCCATCTCCGGAGATGTTCGCTGGAGCAATACACAGACACTTTTGAGGGAACCCACTCCTCGTTCCTCACAAGGATACAGAATGTCCCCCAGCTATCTCGAACTAATGGTTAGCAGACTTCTTTCCAAAGCGCCGGTATTTTTATTGAGCCTAATTATTTAATTGATTAAATCTACTTAGGTACCTTTTTAAATATTGCTTCGGGAAAGAAGGTGTCAATTGGAAAGTTGTAGGTAGTCCCGAGAAACACTCGGTGGAGGGAGTTGCTTGAATGCGTGCTTGCGGACATTTCGGTGCGTCCGGACACCGAAATGTCCGCACACGCACGCATACAAGAAATCATATCTCTGATGGAAACTTTCAAGGTGTGTCGATGAAATGAAAGCTGTCTCATTACGACAAAACGATTTGTCAATGGAAGGTTGCAGCGTCGACGGACCGATCTTTTGATGAAGCGTCGTTTGGTGCACAGCGTGATTGCCGACGAATTGTTTTACCGGATACATGGTTGTGTACAAAAGGTTTGTACTACAGTAGGCTCGGAGAACACCACGCGGCACTCGTATGTATCCAATCTGTTACTCCCACTGGCGATATTCACCGACGAAATATTGTCAGCGCTAAGACATTTCTATTTAGTAGCTGTTGGCAATATATGCTCAATTCACGGGGGATGTCGGACTTCTCATATAGGACAATATACCAACACTTTAGAAATGAAAGTCGGCAGGCATTTACAGGCGAACATTGAAGACTCCAAACCCTAAATTTACGCTCATACTTAGACAAGTAATAATAAAACAAACAGGATAATTTTATAGCTGTGTACTCACGCACACACGCACGTGCATGCATAGTCGCCCGCTTACGGTCGTACACGGATGCGCACCCTCACATATGCATGCACGCACGTCTTCGTACGAACGCATGTGTAAGCGCCGTCACGTACTACGCACACACTTATGTAGGCGCTAGCCCGCACGCGCACGCACGCACGCACGCACGCACGCACGCGTACAAGAAAACATATTTTTCAACGAAACTAACGAAACGTTCCAAATAGACCGATCTCACCAGCTAGTTTGAGTTCGCCACCGCTGCCGACATGCATCGTGGGAGCTGTAGTCTTTCTGCACGCGCGACAACCCTGCTGGAGGTCTGCGCGAGCAGAGCACGAGGCGGCATGAGCTCTCTCGTGAACTGGCGTCTTCTCCTACGAACTACAGTTATGGCGGCGTCACGCATGCGTGGAACGCTTGGTGAGATCGGTCTATTGTGTCCATGAAACGAAAGAAAGCAGTCTCGTTCGGACGAAAAGATTTGTCGATGGAACATACCGATTAGCCGATGAAACGTCGTTTAATGAACAACATGATCGCCGCCAAAGATTTAACCGCATTTAGTATCTATGGTTGTGTACAAAAGGTTTGGACTACACTGGGCTCGGCGAACACTTCCACGCAGTCGCATACGCTGAATTTATATTTAAAAATATTTTTTTTCAACGCCCTGATAACAAGGCATACATTTCTCCACGCAGCGACTGATGCACAAAATTATTGACCTGCACTTAGGAACAGGCAAGCAACCAAGCGTCCGTTGTTTGGTGAAGCTGGCAAGGGCACGAGGCCCTTCACTTCGCCGTCCTCCATACCAGCGAGGTACCAGCCCGTTCCTCCGAGACGCACAGGACAGAGCTGATAAAGCGACATGCCCCCCACCCCCTCGCAAAAAAAAAAAAAAACAAGAAAAAAAAAACAACGTTGTGAGGAACCGGGAACCACGAAACGCGCCACAAATTCAGCTCGACGGTCCACGAGAGCCGTAAAATGGGGGAGGAGCATGGGCGGAGCCTCATGTCAAGTTTACAAGAATATACAACAACGACAAGAGCAAACTACAAAAAGACTCTCTTTCTAGACAGCGAGCGCCATCCAGGGCAAACTAGCTGAACTAGCTAGTTTGTCGTGACAGTTTCGTGAACAAATGCTCTGAAATATAATTTTTGGAAAATATTATTTCACGTCTGTAATCTAGAATACACTTTCCACAGTGTGGATTTGTCTAAAATTGATTATAGCGCCGCATTTATTTAAAAAAAATATTTTCAGATTTCCCAATGCATTTCTATGAGGAAAAAGGGTTTCACAGTTTATTTTTTATTTCAGTACATAATTTGTATATTTAAAAACTAAGTAATCCACGCCGTTAAGAACACTTACATGACTCTGTAAAACGCTTGTTGCTTTTCTGTGATGATTTTTAAGACAGGTAGTCATGAAATAGTAAGTCCCATAGGAATCTGATGAGGTGAGTCCCCCTTAAAGAACTTCTTGAAGTAGGTTTTGAAAACTTGCATGCACTTTACTCGAAGTACATTCTCTGAGTGAGCACTTGCACTTTTAAAAGGCGCTTTGCCTTGGCCTGTACGTGCCCGGTACTGAAGCCCACATTTTCCGGGCAGGGTTGACAGGTAGGTTCTAGCTCAAACCGCTAAACACCAGACGGGGTAGTCCAAAAGTAGCCAAATGCAAAGAGATTTATATAGCCCAAAAGTACCCATTATCAAGAAATCTGCAGAGGCCAAAATATTGCGTGCTCGAATGTACAAGCTCCAGGCAAAGGCACTGCGTCTGCATATCCAGGGTTTAGGAGCAGCTTGCAAGATCTATATGACATCTTGAAATGTATAGAAAACATTTTGTTTCAAACACTAAAAAAGTATAAAAATGTTCCACACGCGCTTTTACGGTTACATAGTTATGAAACCCTCGCCCGTGCTCGGCTGACTCGGCTTACATGATTTCCGTTTTCAAACGGGTAAAAAAATTCTTCAGTGGGGTTGATGTCCTTACATGTCCTTCCCAAGGAAAGCAAACTTTACATAGAGGATGTTTTGAAGAGCTGGAAGGGACATTCTGTTTCTTAGGTCTGACTTTGTGAGGGACACATGACTGAAAACTCTCTGCACGGCGGCATTCAACATGCAGCGTCAGGAGCGTGATGGCAAGCTCGGATAGCAACGGAAACTATAGCTGCCATTGCGCTTTGAACTTGGCCTTGTTTAGACTATTCATTGTTCTGAATCTGTGGTCCAATGTTATGGCTCATTGTGCTTTAAGAAACTTCCATGCTTCGCAGAAAACCCTTCTTTGTTATGTAAAATACAGAACGAGTTATTGGACGACACCAAATTTCTGTCTAGATGTCTTTCCTCCTGAGGAGGATGGTTGGAAACTCGAGGAAAGAAAAGACGCCAGTAGGAAGGCGAAAGAACTTAGAAAGCAAAAGATAAGCCAAAATGAAAAAAATGAATACAAAAGCGATATTGAGAGCTGAATCTAGGTCACTATAGCTCACTGGAGTTAATAGGAGGCTGGCGTCACGAGCCCGCATCTCCAGAAAAAAGTTCCTGAGAGCGGGAATCCGGAAAATTTGGAGGCTGTTGCTTTGTGTTAAAATCATCTGACGGGCTAGTTGGTTGGACATATTAGAATATAAAAGCGCAAAACGACGAGGAAGGAAAATATTAAAGCAGTTTATAACTCTTTGTAACGCCGAATTAGAGCGCAGTTCTTGAGGAGGAGGGGAGGGTAACGGAGAGGAGGGTATGTTTATCCTCCTCATCCGCACTCTCTCCTCCTCCCGTGCTCCTCCCTCCTCTTCTGTTCGCCCTGCCCCCACCCCTTCCCTGCTCCTCTTCCTCGTCTCTTGAAGTATATCAATTTTCCAATATACCGTGGTAAACAATCTGATATACGCGTATATATATATATATATATATATATATATATATATATATATATATATATATATATATATATATATATATATATATATCAATTGTGGTATTCTCGCTTACCGCTTGTCCGTATAGAATGGAACTATAGCTCTCACATCTGGAAGCTCTCCTCTGTCTAAGTTCTGCGGGTTCCAGGAAACAGGACAGCAGGAGCAAGGCGGGAGAACGAGACAGCGTTAGTGTCAACACTTTGACGAAGCACGTGATACCCTCGATGTCATCCTACATGCTCTCGGCTCTGTCAAAGACTGCTTGGCGTTTTTGATTTCCTCGGCATTAGTCTCGAGCGTGCTCCCCCGGGATGGCACAGCAGAACAGCAAGTGCACATTTCTGGGGGTCATTGGGATGTTTACCTGCGTGACTGGTATGAAGTTCTTCTTTGTCTTGCACGAAATATTTGGTGAGTGCTGTAGGCGAGAGGTACAGAGCTACCAGGAGCGAGCTGTTGTCGACCTTGGCGGCACACAATTTACCAACTTCGTCTGACGTGCCACGGAGATCGATGGGCACAGCACAGAACCGTACCCATGTAGATGGCCACTTGGATAACGAGTACACCACGTTTTCATACGTGCCTCCCTGTGATTTATGAATAGTGATATCACTTGTCTGCACAACGGGTAGCGAACATCTTCCCTCCGCCTCCCCTTCTCCTCATTCTCTCCTCATTCCCTACCTAAAGCAGTTCAAGGTGGATTATGGAACAGGAAAGTCTAACTGGATTTCTGCTGGAAACCTGAATTCCAGTTTGCAGACCATTGTCTTCAAACTGGATTTCAGGTTTCCAGCTCGAAATCCAGTTAGATTTTCCTGTCCCATAATCCACCTTAAACTGGTTTTTTCGGTAGGGTTCTCCTCGCCTGCTTCTCCTTCCTCCCCCTCCTCCCTCCTCCTCCCCTACTCCCCGCACTGCCCGCGCGTTGCATTACGGGAAACGTCATTGTCGCATTATGAGAAACGTCACATTATGCGAAACGTCGCCGGCACGGCGACGCCGCTCAAGCCGGAAACGGGCGCGTAAAGCGCGGTCCAAACCAAAGCTTCTTTTTGCGCGTGTAGGTCGGGCGGCTTGCGGATGTGACGTATTTCGTGACGTCGCGCCGGTTCTTTGCTTCTTCCGGGAGCGCACAAAAAAGTTGGTCGATCTTAACTTATTCCTGAAAGCGCACGAAGACGCGTTGTGACGTAGTCGGACGCTCTCTCTCCCGGCCAATCGGTGGAGGGCAAGCTAGTTCCGGCTCCGCGTTTCTTCGCCGTCTGGCCGGCGAGTCTGCGTGCGCGCGTGCGCGTTCGCCCGAAGCTGGCATCGTCCAAACCAGACCGCACGGTTCTGACTCAGAAAGCGCGCCCGGAAACAGCAAAAACGACACGAAATGCGTCACATCCTTTCGCTCACGGCCTACAGCCGCAAAAAGAAGGGTTGGTTTGGACCGCGCTTAAAGTCCGACCTACAGAGTCGTCTTCTACCGGGGAAAAAACCGGTTCCCAGTCTCCTTCTCTCCATTCCCTCTCGCCCACTTTTCCCCTCCTCTCCACACAGGAGCGGGTCTCTGAACTGCTCCCGGTAGAGAGGAGGAGGGTCTCTCCCTTTCTCAAATGGAACGGAGGAATTGAGGGAGAGTTTCCTCCTCTCTGCTTGTTGGTCGGCCTTTAAAGCGCGAGACACATGCGCGAAAAATCCATCCGATCCGACGTGCGAACCGCCGGAAGGAGGGAGGGAGGAGGGAAGGAGGGCGAGGATTTTCGTCGCACCGGAGCGACGGACGGGGACTCCGTCCGGCGCGGCGTGCGTCCAACTTGCTAGATATCGCCGCACGCACTGTCCGAATTTCGGAAGGCCGCAGCCAATGGCAGCACGGATGGGGCGAAGGTCATATTGTCACGTGACTTTCGGACCGATCGGGCGAGGAGGCGCTTCGTGGTTCGGGGAAGCGGACCTCCCTCTTTACAACGCCTACACACACATGTGGCGGTGCGCGGTGCGTCACGCTACGTGAGTCGTCGTTGTGAAGGAGATGGACGCCATCGAGTTTTCCCGCGCGCACAAAACTAGCTGCTGATCTCGCGCGCCATAGCAAGCCGGCCTTCTGGGACCGATCGAGGCCGTCGAAACCCGAATGCACTCCGTTTCACCTTACGATGGACAGCAGCGGACGCTACGAGCCATTCCAATAGCCGTGTGAGTGTCACGTGAACTTCCTGAGAGACGCAGCAATGCGCGGTGTGCGTAGTCAAGTGACTTGTACGCAGTGCTCGCTTCGCTGGGATGGCTTCTAAGGTCCGCTGCGGTCCACCGCGATTAAGTGATGTTGAGCAGAAAAGTAACCTCACGGAAAATCTTTACACACGCACACTTTATTAGAATGTAATAAAAATATTATGTTTGTTTTAAAGTCAGAAAAACCAAGGGCGAGGGAAGTATTTTAGTTTTCTAGGCTAGGTGGCGCGAGCTACCGTCCGTTATAATTATAGCCATTAGCATTCATCCATCCATTCGGTAGAGGGATGCCCGAAACTGGGCGGAGCTGAACGGAGCGACGCAACGACGCGTCGGAAACCATGTGTCGCGAACCGTCCGGTGCGGCGATTCGGAGCAGCCATCTTCCCGACAGTTCGCACGCCGGACCGGACAGTTTTGACGCGCATGTGTTTCGCGCTTGAAGCGCGAGACACATGCGCGTCCGAAACTGTCCGATTCGGCGTGCGAACCGCCGGAACGACGTCCGAGGGCGAGGGTTTTCGTCGCAGCGGAGCGTCGGACGGGGCCTCCGTCCGGCGCCGGCGTGCGTCCAACTTGCTAGATATCGCCGCACGGCTGTGCGATTTTCGGAGGGCCGCAGCCAATCAGCACGGATGGCGCGAAGGTCATGTTGTCACGTGGCTTTCGGACCGATCGGGCGAGGAGGCGCTTCGTGGTTCGGGCAGTTCGGGAAGCGGATATCCCCCGTCGCCTACACGCACACATGTGGCGGTGCGCGGTGAAGGAGATGGACGCCATCGAGTTTTCTCGCGCGCGCAAAACAAGCTGCTGATCTCGCGCGCCATAGCAAGCCGGCCTTCGGGGACCGATCGAGGCCGTCGAAACCCGAATGTACTCCGTTTCACCTTACGATGGAGAGCAGCGTACGCTACGAGCCATTCCTATGCCGTGTGAGTGTCACGTCAACTTCGGGAGAGACGCAGCAATGCGCGGTGTGCGTAGTCACGTGATTTGTACGCAGTGCTCGCTTCGCTGGGATGGCTCCTAAGGTCCGCTGCGGTCCATCGCGATTAAGTGATGTTGAGCAGAAAAGTAACCTCACGGAAAATCTCTACACACGCACACTTTAATAGAATGTAATAAAAATATTATGTTTGTTTTAAAGTCAGAAAACCAAGAAGGGCGAGGGTAGTATTTTAGTTTTCTAGGCTAGGTGGCGCGAGCTACCGCCCGCTATAAATACAGCCATTAGCATTCATCCATCCATTCGGTAGAGGGATACCCGAAACTGGGCGGAGCTGAACGGAGCGACGCAACGACGCGTCGGAAGCCATGTGTCGCGAACCGTCCTGTGCGGCGATTCGGAGCAGCCATCTTCCCGACAGTTCGCACGCCGGACCGGACAGTTTTGACGCGCATGTGTTTCGCGCTTAAGAGCTGCGATCTGAAAAGAGGGAGACGGGAAAGAGGCGCTTTGTGTCCATGCTGAAGTGTTTTTTGTACATCTACTCTAAACCAAGCACCAAAAAAAATTGCCGCTTAGGTTTTTAAATAGCCTGAACATAGCCACATAGCCAACTGCCAAATTTCGACACCCTGTTCCCCGCCTGTGTGAACACCTTGTTCGCTCTAGGGAGCCTTCATGTGCGCTTTGCTAGGGTGATGCCACCCTTTGTAATACCACTCGCCGCCAAACCAGCAGCCATTTTGTTTCACGGCGATAATCCGTGGGAGCTTATAACCTCCCGGAAACAAGCACCTTATCTCACAAGTTCGTAGCAGCGTTGTAGAACCTAGGGAGGGAGGATTAGCATTTTCGCCCCTCGGATGGGCGGACCGATGGACACAAAGGCAGCTTTCCGGCGCAAGGGGAAACAATGAGGAACAAAATGGCGGCGGAAGAGGGTGTGGAAAGGAAACAGGCAGTTGGCATCACTCTATGCGAAGCGCACAGTGAAGGCACTCTAGTTCGCTCCATCATCGTCTCCATTGCCGGAGCAGACATTCCCCGCCAGTCCATGGGACCCCATGAACCCCGCCAAGTAACCAGCGCCGAGGACGGCATGCCCCGCTCGCCTACCGGCGGACATCCGTCAAAGTTAACGTGACAGCACCGAGCGGAGATTCATCGCCAGAGAGGCTCCGTGGCGCTCGCCCTTGCGCTCGCCCGTGGCCTTATTCGCTGCGAGAAGCTTGAGTACCGCCGCCTGGTGGAATTTTTCACAACCCGGAGTGAGGACACTTCAACTTCCTCCGCTGTTGCAAGCATGGGCAATGCCAAGCTTCTATGCACTATTATCATTAAAATTTAACCATGTGGGAAGCATGTGCACTACCCAGAGTGAGGAAAGAGAAGCTCCAATAGCGAGCTGCTCACCGCGAATATGGGCATGATATCCTGGATTGGAGCGTGAGGGGGTGGCAGACTAAGGAGTGGGATGGTTATACAAGGAGATAGCAGGTGGGGTGTTGCGAGGAAGTCTTGATTTGACGGTCTCCGGTTAGAGTCCCTGGTAGAGGAGCCCTCAATGAGGGAGCCGACAAGCTGCTGCAGCACCCGGAGGAGAACGGGACTTTGGGCGACGAAATGCGAGTTGATAAACTGTTTGATTGAAGCGAACTTGCTCTGTTGTGCGACTTCCTTGGGAGCGACTGGAGCGTGGCTTGATCGGATCGGGCGTTGCATAAGGTCGAACAAGCACACGCACCTAAAGTTTTTTTGTACTTTTTAAGGAAAGTGCAACTCCCGACTTCAAAGTACATTTACCAAATTTTGTCTCGGTGAAATTAAGCTCCTTCAAGGACCGCACGCTCACGTCCTTGGCTTTCCCACTACTATACACACAACTTCTGAGGTGGAGTAGAAGAGGTCATCAACCTCTAAAAAACAATGGCGTATTGTTGTGTGTAACCCGCCATCGTCTTTTGATATGTCATTTGGTCGGTACTCAGTGAAGTAATGGCGGCGATAAGACCGATACAAATACATGCGTTATAAGTTGATTGTTTTAAAGAGTTCGTCAGCGGGAGTAAAACAAGTATGAGTCTGTGGCCGCTTGACTTTATCCAATATTCGCCGTCATCTCCGAACATAACTGATGCACTCCTGATTACCCCTGGGGCAGTGCATTTCAGTTAAAAAACGCTGTAGGAGAATAAAAGGGCATCATTAAAGATAGTATTAAAAAGTACTTGTACTTTACTTTGGAAGTACATTGTATTTATATTACTTTACTTCAAGTACACTGCGCCCGGTGTACTTACTACTTTAATTGAAGTACACAACCTCTTGTTTACTTTGTACTTCGAGTACTTTTAGAGCGCAGCCCTCGGGCGCCCGTTTCCGGGTTTCGAGGCGTCGGCGTAACCGCGATAAATTTGGCGGAAAAATTGACGTCACGTGACCTCAACACCAATTCAATTCCTCGCTAAATTTAGTGGGGAATTTCAGTTTCTCCGCTAGATTTAACGGGGAAATTGATATCCCGTGACCTCAATACCAATTTCCCAATTCTCCGCTAAATTTAGCGGCGAACTGAATTGGTGTTGAGGTCACGGGATGTCAATTTTCCCGCTAAATTTAGCGGAGAAAGTGAATTGGTGTTGAGGTCACGTGGCGTCAATTTTTCAGCCAAATTTAGTGGGGAAAACGAGGAGGATGGGAGGGTATGGAGGAGGAGGGGAGGGTACGGATGAGCAGGAGAGCATACCCACTCCTCCTCCTCAAGAGCTGCGCTCTAATTTGGCATTACATATATGGGTAAACGTGTTTCACTTTTTAGGGTCTTACCCAACACTGCCGGAGGTGCAGTGGGGGACGGCGGAGCTTGGGCCTCCCGGAGGTCGAATGGGCCAGGTGGGTTTATATTTGTTTTCAAGGGACACTGACAGGGTGTTTATGCTCGCCGAGGTTTTTAGTTGTACATGACACATGAGAGCCCAACTACCCAGAACACAATTTGCTACTCGAAATTCGGTTTCTTTCCGCCCGAAAACCGCCGATCAAGAACTGGCCGCTTCGAGTCTCGCTCACTCTCTTTTCCGGGGTCACGGGCCGTTTTCTAAGGTATCGATGCGACCACCATATTTAATGAAAGTCGTTGGTCACTGAAGGCACACACTCAATATTAAAAATAGAAAAAAATATGAAACCCATTTTTTGTGGCTTCTAAAAAGCTGCAAATACGTGATTGAAAAAAGTTCCACAGCGAACCGGAAGCATTCTGTGCGTGCGTCGTTTCGCGTATCGTGGGACTCACGGGGACGGCGATGATGGCAGCGGACGACGGGCGTGGGACCTCACTACTTCAGAACTGTCGTTCGCAGTACCGGCGAATTCTGTCTGCCTTTAAAAGAGAAATTTGGGACTGATCAAAAGAATTGGTATTCATCCCGTACGACACGCCCGACCACCAAGCTGATTTGCACGAAGACGTCGCCGAGCCGTCGCTCCCTTCTCGTGGCTGAAGACATCGCTCGCGCAAACTTCAAGCACGACGTGTCTACTTCGAGTTGAATATGCACGCGTACGATTTCTTTACTAGGTGCGAATGTCGCCAATGCGTGGTGCTTCCCGACTTCGACCCGGGAGTGCTTTTGCTAGAGAAAAATCGGCAGCAAACTGTCAAACTTACAGTTTACCGGCTGAATTATTACTAAGGGAAGAGATCCCCCAGTAGCGAGTTCCCCCAGTAGCTCAGTTGGAACGACGTCCGTTTCACACGCGACAGGTCCGGGTTCGATCCCCTGTGATGGCGTCTTCTTTTTTTTTTCTCTCTTTTTTAAACATTTTTTGATGTTTACATTTTTTTTACAATTATCACTGAAGAAACAAAGAAAAATAACAAACAAATGTTGTGGACGAAACGTCGCTGAATTAAATGGGATGGGATTTCCTTTTTGACACCTGCGAACTCAATGTAATCACTTTCCGCAAAATGCAAGGAGCATATAAATCAGGTAGCGTCGGCTTTCCGAGGTGCCCGTAAATGTTCTACAGGAATTGCAGCCAGCCATTGGTCCCGATCCTGTTGATCTTTCAGAAACTCCGTCGCACAATGCCACGTGTTTTACGGATGCAGGACATGTGAGCCAGCTCTTCACGCAACATCTTGGGTGTATTCTTTTCGGAGCCGATCATGGAAATTAACCACGGACACTCACTACCCATCTCCAACCCCTCAATGTACAAAACAACTCATCTTGGAGTACAGAACAGCGAGCGGAACAAACGTAACTGCAAAAGAATCGCGCGGCATGTCGTCTGCTACGCAAAGGGGAAAAAAAAAAGAAAAAAGAAGCGCACGGTCGGGTGTAGCCACGTGACTTCCGCCACTATCCTCTCCACTCCTCCGACCTCCGTCCGCGGGTTTGGGTTTCGGTTTTGAGCAGTTGCGTCTTTTGGCTTTATTAAAAAAAAAACGCTACTCTGTTGCAAAATATTAATTGGGTAGTCCTCCGACACCATAATGAAACGCCTGGCAAAAAGTGAAAAAAAAAAAAATTTTTTGGGGGGGGGTGTCAGTGTCCCTTTAATGAGCCATCCGCAGTGGGTGGGGGACGGGGGGAGGGGGGCCATCACGCTCCTCAGGGATACACCTGCCGTCCCCCAATAAGCCTCCGGAAGGGGCGACACCTGCAGCTGTGGCGGGCGGCTCGGACACTTTGCATTTCGCTCAACGATGCCTGATGGTTGCCAGAAAACATCTTGTTTGCGTCAGAAAGCGGACTTATTTGAAATTATTGTGCGCAACTTTCTATTCTAAAGCAATGGTGAGGGTGCAGGCTAGCTGGTGTAAATTGAGCATAGTTGTAAACCCGAGACTGGGGATACTTCGTCCGTGTCGTTCCGTGTTTTGTCCCTTGTCCGTATCTCCAGTCTCGGGTTTACAACTATGCTCAGTTTCTATTCTGGTATTTTTGGTAGTTTGTTTGTTTGCCTAGTAGACAACACAAAAATAGTGTTTTGCCCCACTTAAAATTATGTTGCGTTTTTTTTAAATAAAAAATAGCTTTACGGGCGACATTTTGCAGATATTTCGACCTCGTCCGTTGTCGTCGCAGCAGCCGAAAAACGCTATCTCCGCTCTTAGCGCAAGGCCAGGGAAGTCGGGTTTTCCCGTTGAACGCGCAACGCAGGGATGGGGAGCCCAAACATCCCGCCAGTAACGACGCGACGAAAGGGGTCTTCCGTGTCGTCTGCTTAAAAGACTTGTTTTCAAACATTAATCGCGTTATGCGAAATCCCACATTGGCAGCATCCAGTTGCTACACGTAATGTCGGATGGTTTTAGAAACTTCCATCGCCTTTACTTACCTATACTTCACGCATCACCGAGCACCGGTGGTGGCCGTCAGTGACATCCACGACGCCAACCAGGACGGCTATGAGAATGAACCACGTAGTGTTCCGTCCTCAGGTACGTGACGGTACCATTCCACCTACATTGCGCGACCGTGCTACAGCTATTGCTTTCGTTTCTTCGCGCATTGTGGGAGAAAAATACGACTTAACACAAACGTGCCCCGTGTGTCCGAAGCGTCCATGCGACCAATCGCAATACCACTCTAAGAAAAAAAAAGGGGGGTGTATAATCTTCCAACCCCTGTCACATATAATAACTTCAGTTCGACTTACAGCGCACTAACGTTGCATGAACCGACGGTATTAACTTTCACGAGCGGCTTGACAGCTGGGTTGTAGAACTCATTCAAATAGATAATGTACGTGTAACAACCCCTCCCCCCCCCCCCTAAAAAAAAAAAGGTAATCGGGATTGTTTTGGCTTTTCTGCAAAACCTTTTTTCTTTTCTCTTTTTAGTCTTTGCTGCGTACTTTAGCTGTTTAATATCTTCTATCGCACCGGTATCAAGCCCTTCGTAAAAGTTGGGGCCGCCAGTTCCACGAAAGTGCGCTGTGCGTCGCACTGAAGTTTTGGTGTGTATTATATTATATATGACAAAATGTGTAAGGCTACACTTTTTTTTTTTTAGAATGAAACATTAGTTAAATGACATCACGTTTCAATTTGAATGTCAATTGAAAATCCGAAAGGCCGTTAGCGTCCTTTCAGTTGCCCGACTAGACGGTACAACTTCTCGCTGCCCAAGCGCGCGCGCGCACACACACGGTTACTTTAAATGGTCTATGACAGCGAAGAGGCTTACCTGACAGAAACTGGGAAAGCGTGACTCGGGCCGTTAGAGTCAAGGGCGTCTCCAGAGCAAGTAGCGTCGGCGTGAACAGCAGACTGAAAGCGTGCGAGGGACGATCACCAAACAACCACGAGGCCAACGAGGCTGCACTCTGACTTCGACTCGTACCAACTACCAGCTGCGGCTGTTGGGTGGCCGCGCCAAGTTACGCACATGCGGTGCTTGTCGACCTTGGCCGTCGTGTGTGTGTGTGTGTGCGTGTGTGTGTATGTGCATTATAGAGGATGTCGCTGTGGGAAGAAGGCGGGGGGATTGAAAAAAGATAATGAGCCAAGAGACAGGGTTTGACTGAACGGTCTTCAGCAGCTGGGAATGAAGACGGGGAAAGGGGGGTGAGGCCGAGGAGAGGAGGAGGTCGCCCAGTGGAGATGAGAACAGAGACAGAATTAAGTAAGGACAAATCAATACGAAGTACGGGGCGCCATGGGGATCCATCCGCTATTTGAGTCGGAAGTCCAACTCAAACTGCTGACAACCCTCTTTGTGCCTCATCGAGCAAGCAGGTGCGGGCGGTAAGACTTGGGAGAGCCGCATAGAAAGGGCGGAGAGAAACGGCACCCAAGATGCGCCTCGCTTGCGCCCGTGGGAACCTTCGAAACGTTCCTTCCGGCGTCCGCCTCGGGCCTCACAGGCGTAAGAAATGTGAGAAGGAACACGGCCTAGTCGCTGGAAGACGTGCACTCGCTCCGCTCAGCGCCGCCATATGACTCCGGTGTCTTGCGGGTTCAGAGGAGCACCCACGGCTACCCAGGCCGATACCCTATCCTCCGTTCCAGCTTGCGATGGACTGCTGAGGCTGGTACACGAGCCATCGAATCCATTCCGACGCCGTGTAAACGTCAAGTGACCTTCGAGAGGAACGTAGCAAGCGCGTTGCCACGTGATATGTTCACAGCTCTTAATCGGCTGGGATGGCTCGTGGTGCCGCCTGCCGCGTATTATCGACAAATCAATTGAGAGTTTTAGTAGATCGTTCCGATGACTCCGATAACGATACCCGATACTCTGCCTCCGCCTTTGCGCTTACATATATGTATCGTTATCGGGGGTATCGGAGGTATCGGAACGATCTACTAAAACTCTCTATTAACTCCGCTCCAGTTTACGATGCGCATGCAGGTGCCATCGCCCCATCCCAGTCGTTTCCAGCGTCCGCGTCTCTGCGCCCGTTCCGAAGGGGCATCTGGCACCCACCTGTTGAGTTGGCTTCGGTGACGCGTGGCGTCCTCTGGCGGTCTATGATGGTAGGGTCAGTGACCCTTTCCGGAATTCAGTCTGGCCACTTTGATCACTATCATCATCATCAGAAAAAGGGCATATGTGTAGAGCCCTGCATATCCGCGGATTATCCGCGGATATCCGCAGATATCCGAAGTAAACTGGCGGATGCGGATAAAAATTTGACGGAATTTGGCGGATTGCGGATCGGATGCGGATGTCAGGGGCTGCGGATGCGGATATCCGCGGATCCGGATCTAAATTTTTGCCCGGTGGCATTCAGTCCGTCGACTGACGTTTCATCTACAGATCGTTTCGTGTCGACATGGCCAGGGTGTCCGCTTCCTTTCCACGTATTCCAGCTAGTTACTGTAAAATATCCTTGTAATCTGACATGAGTACTATGTCATCCGCATACATCAGTCTTGGCATTACCTGTATTACATTTATTCCTCCTTCTATATAACTCACATCAAAACCGACGTTGCTCTGCTCTAATTTATTTTCGATTTCACTGAGATATATCATGAAAAGTGGAGGTGACAGTAAACAGCCCTGCCTGAGCCCTCTTTTTATTACTGTGGGTAGTGTAGTTTCTACTTCCCGTGTTATAACTACCTTATTGTCTGTGCACACCTGCTGAAGAAACCTAACCAAATTTACATTTAAATTATACTTCTTCAGCCGACCCCAAAGTTTTTCCTGGCTCACATTATCGTATACGCTCACTAGATGTCCAAATAAGCTAACCATAAAGGCATTTGGTCCTTCGTTGCTATTTTTTATACATCGAGTGGTGACGAATTAAGTTATCTTCCATTCTTCTATTTCTTCGGAATCTATTTTGGAGCTCACCCAGTATTCGCACACCTTCTGCCCATTCCTCCACTCTTGGCTTTACTATCTGTATAAAACTGAAGTTACTGTAATTGAGCGGTGTGACTTAATGGTGTCTTTGTTTCCTCTGCCTTTATATATTAGT
Organism: Ixodes ricinus; assembly: GCA_037355805.1. Classification (NCBI taxonomy): domain Eukaryota; kingdom Metazoa; phylum Arthropoda; class Arachnida; order Ixodida; family Ixodidae; genus Ixodes; species Ixodes ricinus. The sequence continues at coordinate 45,214 of JAZHYW010018247.1, forward strand.
TTCATTTTACTTAGTTCCCAATCATTGGGTGCCTCTCCTCTCATAATTATTTGATTAATTACATGCTGTAACTTCACTTTGCTTGTTTTTCCTAGTGCCTTTATGAGTTCCATGGATATGTCATCTGGGCCTGTCGTTCTACCTGCTGGAACCTTACTTTCTGCCTTGTCCCATTCTCTTGTGGTCGTTTTCATTGTTACACAATTCTGCTCTCCTGTACACTGCTGCTGTCAGCGCTATCCACTGTCCGCCTCTGCTCAAGCTGGGAGAAAGCCTCTTCGATTGTCTGCCCGACGTCGTCTGATGGTTGCGAGAGAGCATCTAGTTTGCATCAGAAAACGGACTTACTTAAAATTATTGTGCGCAACTTTCTATCCTGTGGTGTTTTTTGCTATTTGTTTGCGTAGTAGACAATACACAAAATAGTGTTTTGCCGAATTAAAATCGCGTTGTTGTTGTTGTTGTTGTTGTTTTTAACGCAAACGTGTGTCCGAAGCGTCTTTGCAAATAATCGCAAAGCGCCGAGAAGCTGTGGGTGAGGAGAGACAAGAGTGTGCGGGGACATCGGAACGCCGTGCGCCGATTGGTTCAGTTCGACGGAAAAAACCTACTGGTCCAACTTTACTATACTTTGCTTCCTATATCTATTATTTTTAGACGTTTATATTCCACGTCCGATTTTTGAACGCTGGTTCTCTGGGAGCGAAATCCAGTCTCATCTGTTCGTTCATTAAGAACGCCCCTTGCAGCGGTTTGTGTAGAGCAGTGACGTCACACTTACGGCGTCAATTACATTTCCCGAGTAATTTACCTAGTATGACTGTGCTGCGAAATTCCTGGCTCTTGCTGTGCAAAGGGAGCTGACTGACTGGTGTGGACTACCGGCAGCTTAAAGCCACTGGTTGAAGCACCAGCGCGTAGCGCCAAACTTAGTTATATTTATATTTATAAGTAACATACAGCGCTCACCAAGTTATAGGCAACTCGCGCACTGCATGAAATATTTAATGGGAGCGCACATGTTGGCCGCTGAAGAACTGTTTTACGATTTAGTCGCACAATGCGACATCCCGCGCCCGAGCTGGGGGCGGGTTGTCGCTCGTTCAAGGCCGGACTCGGGACGACGTAGCAAGCTTGCCTGCTGCGTGAAATACACTTTTCGCTACACCTTCACACTACCGTGCATCAATATAACTGCCCAGTTCTTCAGGTATTGAATGGCTCATTCGGTAGAAACATAAAATGGCCGCTGGTTGATCCATCAAATCATTGACGGTTTCGGCAGTCCTAACTCCTTTGTGCGAAAGAGTGGCGGTCAGTGCCAACTGCGAGCAGACGACCCACTCTGTCGTCTGCTCACTGCGCCACACGTTACAACCATTGCTAATTTTGTCGTCTGCGAACAGTTCGCTGTTGACCCTGGCAAGTTTGTTGGTTTGAGCTTTCACAGGAAGGGATCTATACGCTTCAATTTTCACCGGGTAAAATGCAACACAAAAATGCACATTCAGTGAATGTTTGATCTATGTGCAAGCGCCGATATTTCGTTTTACAGCGCTCCTTTCTCTCTGACCTGGGATGACAGCGTTCAAAGCAATATTGTGAATCCTTTTTCGTACATTTTATAGGGCGATCAATCCAGTCAAGCCGTAAGGAAAAACTGAAAACAGAATCGCCATAAACGTTGTTTTTTTTGTAATTATTTTAATTAAACAGACAACTTATTCACAAGCACACTATCGCGACAAAAGCCAGGATATTTGATCAGGGTGCAACGAGATCGCTAGTTCTTTCACCTCTCACTCGACAGCATCCAAATCAGCCGACGGCTGAGACTCTGCGTCTTCGGTCTTCGGGTCCCCGCATACCCTGTTCGCCCTTGCACTGCAAGAGTGCGCATGATGATCGACGATGTTCTTGTAGGCGACCACTTCCCCACACTTGCCGCACGACACCGGATTGAACTCGCAGCCGAGGATGTGGTCTTCCAGCTGCTTCAGCAGTCCCTCGTGTCCGCAGCCATGGCCCGCGTTGGGACAGCGGACGGGAGTCCTCATCAAGCTCTCGTCGTCCACCACCAGACCGTAGCTGACTTCGACGCTGCCTTCCAGCTCGATGTCGTCCAGTGGACACCTGGGAGGCTTCCCCAGGAGCACGCGGTTAAAGCAGCCGGCGCAGAAGAAGTGGCGGCAGTTGGGGAAGGCCGGCCGCTTGGTCAGGATGCCGCAGAGGTCGCAGACGAGGACCCGAGGCAGCGGGTTCAGGAACTCGAGTAGCCTCCAGTCCAGGACCTTGGAGAAGCCCTTGAGCATTCGGACGTGTCGCGCCATCTGCTGCGATGAGGTCACCTAGTGTCCCAGCTGCAAGTACATAAATCGGCAGTGGCGTTTCAATCTACCGATCAAACTGTCATATGCAGAATTGCGCTTTTCGAGCACCTTGAACGGTAACTCCAGTCATGCATCGTTTAATTTCTGAAACTGTAATGCAAAAGAGAAAATAAAAAATAAAAAGTTTAGTCGAAGGAAGAATCACAGGACGGAACGCCTCGAACTCAGCTAACTGGTTTATTTATCAAGCACCCTAGTCCTATATATCAACCCACACAGTCATACAGGTGGTAAACATGATTAGCTACCACCAGCTCGCTTGCGCAATCACAGTCTTTTCGATAACTCCAGAACGCGACGCGCGATGTCTAAAAATCCTCATGTCCTCATTTTGTACCGTTTTTTTTCTTTCGCGAAGCTGCTTGTAGGTGGCGAAGACTTTTCGAAGCGTCTCGAAGTCCTTCTTTTATCTTTCATTTCTTTTTCACACTTTTGCTGCATGGCCGATGGAACTCGCGGCGCAGGTGTATGGCGGCTGGCTATCTCTCTTCAACCGTGGTCGCCGTGGCATGCTTCACTTTTCAAAGCTAAATCGAAGTTAGCTACAGTAAAAATGTAATTCTACATTAAAAATAGCGCTTGACCTAAACATTCCGTCGTAAGCAACGAAGGTGCGATAGCATTAGTACGCATTTCCCATTAACCCTATCTACGCAGGCCGCATGTGGAGCTAAAGCTTGCGTTGCTGAGATACCGGGCTCAATCCCCCATCCTTCCCGTTTCGACCTGGTTGAGTCCGCACCGGCGTGCGGTCGTGTATCCGTGTACTGTGTGATGCAGGCTAAAGAACCCAGGCGATCATCCGTACTCTACTGGTTAAATTTCTGCGGAGATAGCAGCGTAATGAAAGAACTATCGAAATCACGGAAATAACTGAAAGCGAGCAAGTTGTCAGCGGGTCTCCCTTTCCCGAAGGTCAGTGCTGGGAAGTATACTTCGAGTACTATATACTTAAAGTACTACTTGAAGTAGGTTTAGAAAACTTGTACTTTATTTGAAGTGCATTCTCTGAGTATGTACTTGCACTTGTGGAGGCGCTTTGCCTTGACCTCCACGTGCCCGGTGCCGAAGCTCACGATGGGTGTTGTGACTGCGCTATCACAAGACCTAATGAATGTTCTGATTCGTTGAATGTTTTATCTTTCTGCGTGAAAAGCCGGATGTTTAGTTTAATCGATTTTTGAGAGCATGGTAAGCAAGGAATAAATCAGCTATGAAGAAAGAAACATTGATTATTTTATAAACGTTTTTAGGGTATGAAACAATATGAGTTATATTGTTCATCATTGCATCTATGTTGAGCACACCTGTTAGCGACGATGCCCACTCTGTCACTGTTCTATCGGGGCGTATAAAAACTACTTACTATAACCTTGGCGTCCTGGTTCATATTGAATTCAAGTGAGACATACATGCGCAGTGGGGATGAGTGTCGAACCGGAACGGAACCGAACCGAAAACCGGAACCCAACCGTTATTTTTAGCCGAACCGGAACTGAACCGAACCGAAATGTTCGCCGTCATCTTGGAACTGAACCGCAACTGAACTGGAAAAGAATATAACGGTAACCGGTTCAAAACGGTTCACGGTTTTTTTGTTTTGTTTTTCGCTTCTTGTTAGTTTTACGAAATGAATATTTGGGAATAAAAAATTGGCAGATGTATGCTATGTACTGATCAAGTCGTCATATACAGGATTGCAATGTATGATAAATTGTCGGCCATGACCATGACGTCACGTGACGTCATGGTGTCGAAACATGCTGTCAAGTAATAGTCACGTCACTCACTGCGTTAACTCGATTTAATTTGAGAAAGTACCTAGATTTATTAACCTTGTTGACACCGTGACGTAACATGACATCCCGACTTCGCATCGAAAGTCAGGTGACATTGTGACGTACGCGATTATCATGACCCCGAATCGAGTGCTCGAGTGCTCGGACAATCGGCATCGCCAAACATTTGGGTGACGGCTCGTGTTCAATTAAAGATGATAATAGTCCCAACTGTAACAATATCTGAAGCTGAGTCCATGCCCTATGGTTTCCCAACCCCAGCGCATGGCTACGATGAACGCTGACGGTATTTAATTAGCGTCAGATCACGCAACCGCTTGTTTTAATTGTGAGCTGAGGAGGAGAAAGCTGTTTCCTTCCTTTATTTTTTCGGAGTCTGCCATTGCGCAAAGGAGAAAACTAATTTCTTTTTTTTTTTGCAAGCTATCAACGTCAGGCATTAGTTCTTAACGGTATTTACTGAAAGTACAAAAATAGTTGCACGACCCATTTTACATCATTGAGGCACCCAAACATGTTTTTGTAGTTGCTGAACTGCCTCGGAAAGTTGTCCCCAAGAATAGACGTATTGAACTGACTAAATGTGACTTATTGATCCGAAGATAAATAGAACGACAAGTGTGTACGGGACGGATACTTGAAAAGAAAGATCCATGGTGGCCCCAGAGGGATACCCAAACGTTGGCAGCCGCTCCAAGTCTCACAGGAGCGTACGTTCTCAAGTTCTTCCCCAAGTTTCGACCACGTCTGTATTTTGTTTAAACTTCACAGTTCCTTAAGAATAAAAAAGTTTTCACCAAAGAAGCAACAAAAAAAAAAAGGGGGGGGGGAGGGGGAGTAAGTTTTAAAAATGTACTGTGTTGCAAAGGTTCCTCTGTCCCGCATCTCCGGCACGGAGCAGAAAACGTGGCCCATCTTCGCCCGCATCTTCGGTCGCGCACCAGTCACCTAGCTGTGTTTGGAGATTTGTGTTTGTCCTTTGTCCCTCTTGTTCCGACCCTTCTCTAGGGTTTATTTTCGTCATTCTTGTTCAGTTCGCTGGCACCTTTGCATTAATCGCATTATCATCATCCCGGAAACTACTTTGTTTGCAAAAACACTCTTGCCAGAAAGCGCGTTTTCGTCGTGTGGCGCTCGCGCCGTTCCTCACGACGATGCACAAAAAATAATTCGTGCCTCTCAAATACTTGGCTTGCACTGCATGAACGCGAACATCCTGCAGCGTGCATTTTGCACCATCGGATTCGATTTGCTCAGCAAGAACAAATCGCAATGACCTCCAACATATAGTGTGATGACGTCACGTTCATACCACGTCAAACAGTTCTGAATACCATGTCAAACAGTTCAGCTTTCTGGTGAAATGCGACGTTCGCCACCATAGGTGTCCAAATCGTTAAGTTGTGCAGCATTTATAGCAGTCTCGCGATGATATACGACAGCTTAATAAAATGTTAGAGCGCATGACTGATAAAGCACAGAGTTGTAAAGTGAGGGCCCAAAACAAGTGTACGTAAAACCGAATATAACATTAGCCTCCCGAGGCAGTATTTAGCGAAGTTTCGAGCTCATGCAAACTGCTGAAATGTGATTTATATTAAGATTTTAAGAATCTTTTGTCTGTCCTTCGCGCTATTTATGTATAATTAGGAGTACCATAGCATGCATCTCTATGTATGTCTTCTTGCAGTAAGGCGTTGTGTAAGCGATTATTTAGAAAAATGCAATTTATTCTCTCTTTCTCTTTGCACAATTCGTGTACTTGCCTCCCAATCTATCATATGAGCCTAAGGTCATTTTTGGCATATATCCGGCAACCCGGTGTTTCACACTGCCAATCAGCGTTTTGAGTATCGTCCTCTCATGTCGGTCTCAAGCAGTTTTGTGAACTTCATGCAGTAAAATTTATTGATGACAATAAGAATATACTGAATTACGGACTAAAGATTACGGACTATGTCTGCCATGCCAGTTTATCTTGTATAATGGAATGTTCACTCGGGCAAGCGCTATTTTAGGGCAGATTCGATCCGAGTGCGAAGGTGCTTATAGATCAGAGTGAACAATTTCGATCACACATTTCTGCATGATTCGTCGTCTCCATCACGGTGCTGAGTGTAAACAATGTTTGGTTAGAAAAACAAGCATTGTGATTGCCGCTCAGTGTTTCTATAAAAGATAGACTAAGGCTGGTCCTAATAATTTCGTGACATTTTGAACATTTTATTGCTTTTAGCTCAGTTGTGTCGTCATCATATATATACTCTTGTGAAACGTGTCTCGTAAACCAAAGTTCATGATATATATGGTGATTTAACTTTTCATACTGCGACGCAAAGTTGTACCAATTACGGGTATTCTGTGTGCCTATAGCTAGCTACCACACTTCGCGACAACATTTTGATACTTGTAAATAGATCAGCCTGAAATGTAGAACTATTTTTAAACACGAAGGAAGAAAGGACAGGAGAGGGCAGTATAGCTCTAAAATTCAAGCTGATTTATTTACATGTACTGTATTTTCCGGGCTATAGTCCGCGGACTACGTATGCTTAAAAGTTGAAACTTTAGCCTGTGCGGACTATCTACGCATGCGGACTATACAGGAAATGTGCTTTTCAAGGTCGTTCATCATGACGAGACATGAAGGATTTTTGAATGAAAGAGTATGTTATGATGATTTAATAATTATAATGCTTGTCTGCGTAGACGCTGAGCCGCAGCATGCCGAGCTTTTGTTCGTTTTCATCCATGTCAGAAAGAGAATGTGTGGTATGGAACGTGGTTATATACGCATTTGAGCATTTGACCGCAGCGCCCTCTCGTCTATAAACGTTGAGCCAATGTATGCAAAGTTTAACGCGATTATATACGCATTTGACCGCAGGGCCCTCTGCTGTATAGACGTTGAGCGGCTACATGCAACGTTTAATCCATGACAGAAACCCCAGCTCTTGAGCTACTACCACATCTCAGAGCCCCCTACTCGTCCCACAGTCGTGGCCGAGTGGTTAAGACGATGAACTAGAAATCCATTGGGGTCTCCCCGCGCAAGTTCAAATCCTGTCGACTTATTTTTTTTTTCGTTTTTTTTTACACGAGTACGTGAGCACGTGAGCTCACGAGCACGAGCACTGGACGCCAAACGGACACTGGACGGACGGACGGACATAGCTAGCCCCTAAGGAGCTTGGCCCCTAAAAAGTTAGAATTCTGTGACGTAATTGCCCCTCAAGCGATTTAATATTCCTCCGCCAGCCAATCTCCACTTTTGGCATGACGTAACATAACGGAACTTCTGGTAACATGGCAGCGTGCGCCTCGCACCAAGACTTTGCAACACCGACTTTTAGCAGCGAGTTTGCTTTCACTACGGTCTTTATTTTTGCGTGCCCAGTTTTAATTTTGCGAAATGTAGAGAACTGATTTTGCTGCTCTCGATGGCTCTCTCACATCCATCGAGCAAATAGTTCATTTTGAGCCATTTCGCATTGACCGTGCCGAAGCATTCATCGTAACATCATGGCCAGTGGGAAGCTACATTCATTATTACTCTGGCGACAATCTCGTTCAACGATAGATATTTCGACTCGATGAATGTTGTGACTCAGATGGATGTTCTGACTGGGAAGGATGTTCTGACTCTATGGACGTTTTGACTCTGTGGATGTTTCGACACGGACGGATGTTTTGACTCGTTGGACGTTTTGACTCGATGGGTGTTTTGACTTGGATGGATATTTTGACTCGGATAAATGTTCTGACTCTGGTGTCATGTGACCTAATAGATGTTTTGACTCGATGGATGTTCTGACCCGATGGATGTTTTGACCAGAAGCTTGGAGCCGAAAGGTCTAGCGGCTGGTTACCGTTAGTTCCCGAGTCGACTCCTGGCGACGGCACGTCGCTCCGGGGCAGCAAGCAGACAAAGACAGACAAAGAACTCGCAGGGCTGGCGCACGGAGATTAGCCACTCAGTGCCGAGACCGAGTCTTCCGCGGTGCCGCGGTGCCCACCGAGCGACGCCCGGAGTCGAAGAGTCTGGCGATTGCTGGCTAACAGTTCTCCATATCGACTGGCGTGCCGTTGAATACAAAGCGGTGCGCGCAGGTTGTCGAAACACAACATCAACAAAATAGAGCCTGCGTCTTCCCTCCATTCCGACAAAACAAACATCACACTCACATGCGGTCCCGGTGGCGAAGCCGCGCATCGCTCCCAACCACGAAATAAGCAAGAAACAAAAGACACCGCACCTAGCAGCTGCAAACCCTTCCTAAATTCCGAGGATCGAGTCAATAGGAAACCCGATGTCGGACGGCCGGAGCTTCGGGCAGAAAAGCTCGCGGTCCGGAAGCCAGTGGAGACAACGGCAGCTAGCTTTAGGTTTACCCACTATAATCGCTCGAACCAGAGCACGGCGTTCTGACGTGTCCTCCCCTCCCAGAGTTTCTCGGCGCGTAAACATTAAGCTAAATGACATCACGGTTCAACTTTAATGTCATTTGAAAATCCTAAAGGCCTTTAGCGTAAATGTCATTTTAGGTGCCCCTCTAGATGTACAACTTCCCGCTGCTCAAGCACGCACACACGCACACAATTACTTTGAAAGGTCTATGGCAGCGAAGAGGCTCACTTGACAGAAAACGGGAAAGCGTGACTCGGGCCGTCAGGAGCAAGCGACGTGGGCGTGAACAGCAGACTGAAAGCGAACGAGGGGTGATCACCAAACAACCCCGAGGACAACCAGGCTGCACTCTGACTTCGACTCGTAAACCAACTACCAACTGCGGTTGTTGGATGGCCGCGCCAAGTTAGGCACACGCGCTGCTTGTCGAACTCCGCCGTCGTATGTGTAGTGTGTGTGTGTGTGCAGTGCAAAGCGCAAAAGAAGGAAAGAGGCAATCGAAAAAAAAACCCCAAAAAACACGGGTTAGGTGTTGACCGCACGGCCTTCTTCGGCACCTGCGAATCAACAAGACGGGGAAAGAAGGTCAGGCCGAGGAGAGGAGGAGGCCGCCCAGTGCAAATGGAAACAGAGATAAAGAAGCAAGGGAGTAAAGAAGAAGAAAGTGCAACTCACGACGCCGCGAACTCTGTTCGTGCTTCATCGAGCGAGCCAGTGCGAGCGATGAGACTTGGAGAGGGGCAGAGTCGCATGCATGGAAAGGGAGGAGAGAAATGGCACCCGAGACCAACACCCGAGACGCGCCATATGTGCCCGTGGGAGACTACGAAACGTTCCCGCGTCGCGTCCGCCTCGGGCTTCCACAGCTGTGGGGAAATGCGAAAAGCAGCACGACACAAACCGACGCCGAAAGACGTGCACCCCTCAGCGCCGTCATATGGCTCCGGTATCTTGAGGGCTCAGATGGCTTAGACGGAGCACCCATGGCTTCCCAGGCCGATACCCTATCCTCCGTTCCACCTTGCGATGGACAGCTGCAGGGTGATACAAGAGCCATCAAAGCCATTCCGACGCCGTGTAAATGTCACGTGACCTCTGAGAGGAGCGTAGCAGACCAGACGCGTTGCCACGTGATATGTGCACAGCTCTGGATAGGCTGCGATACATGGCTCGCTGTGTCCCCTCCCGCGTATTATCGACAAATCAACTCGTTGCACTTTACGATGCGCGGGTGCTACCAGCCATTCCATGCAGCCGTTCCAGCGCTCGCATCTCTGCGCCCGTTCCGAAGGGCACCTGGCACCCACATGACGTTAGGTTGGCTTGGATGACATGTAGCGTGCTCCGCGGTATGTGGTAGGGTCGATGATACCTTAGACCGGCCGGCGACGATGGTTCTTTTCGGTTTTCGAACCACTTCTTTACTTTTGACTTACCCAGCATTCGGACTGTGCTCGGTTCGAAACGCATTCCACAGGAGTGCTGTGTCAGTACTCGGAGCGAACAAGGGATCAATCACGGACTTTCCGTTGGAAGCGATGAGACCAACTAATGGCGGCTGCGCATAATCTATGCATCATTTCCCAATTTCGGAAAGGGTCGAAATAGAGCTGTCCTTGAAAAGAGAAACCTAAGTTTCACGAAAATAATGTATTTTCATTTTGTTCCGGACCTCAGCTCCACTGAACTGTACGAGAGACTGCTGCTTTCTTAAATACTACACCGATAACCAAGTTTTTTTTTTGTTTTTTTTCTGCGATTAGGACGTTTATGTTTTTAAGTATTCGGGCCACGCGTACGTTCCGCTGAGGTGGGGAATCGCTTGCCCGCGTCTTCTTTTCTTTTCAACATAAACCCAAATTTTGTCCGACACCAAAAATTGATACAAAAAAAATAATGACCTTGAAAAAGAAAAACACTCTTGAAGGCGCGTTCGCACCGGCGATGCGATCTAGTCGCGCGATAACTTTCATCGCAAAAGCGACCATCGCGGGCAAAAAGCGACGCGATTTGAGCAGTCGCTGTCTGACCCGACTTTTTGCGATGCGATCTAGTCGCGGAGCGGCTGAGCCAATCAACGGCGTCCGGAGCTCGAGTTTTCGAGAAACGACTCGCCAACGAAGGCGTTGGCGAGGCGCAGCACCATCCTGCTGGAGGACTGGGTGCGTTGGACGTTATGTTTAATTTGACGGTGTCTCTTTTCCAACGTACGCACTAGGCGCATCACGTCGTGTTTACGTGTTAGGTCGATACAGGCGTTCTTGGCGCCTTCTGTAAAGGTGTGGGCTTTATTATTGGTAATCTGTGTAGTATAGGCTCCAACGGCAAGAAGCTTAAGATTGTTGAAAATTACCGGAGATATCTGATGCGACTAATGCGTACGTTGGAAAAGAGACACCGACAAACGAACCATAACGTCCAACGTACCCAGTCCTCACGCAGGATGGTAGTGCTCCTAACAAAGTCACTTACTTAGGTCGTATATCAGTTAGTGTCCGTAAATGGATGACGAAGCCTAGAAAATTATAAAGTGCGAAAAAATAAATTTTCAGCTAAAATAGTGCTCACTATACGTTAAAAGAAAACATAAAAAACTCATGCTTTTGATTGGTTGTGCACCGAAATGTTTGTGCACCAAAAAGTTCGTGAAACGAAATGTCCGTGCACCGAAGAGTCCTCGCACTGAGAAGTCCGCACCGAAACGCCGGAGAAAGGAACGGTGCTTTTGAGCTTTTGAAATCCCGCGTGTCGTGAAAAGATAACAAATATCTAATATAAAATGCACCTACGTAGCATGTCTTAATTCTCCACATAAAGGGGAAATTAGTAATGCTCCGCGAGGAGTCGGACTACTTTTACTACAGTTCTGGAGGTGATCGAAAAGAGTAGAGTCACTGACGGCCTAAGAAAACCAGGGCGCGCATTCAAAAAAAGATTCCGTTACTGCCCAATAAGGACGCCGAAGACCGAATAACCAAACAAGAGGCGCGAACAACGAATTCGGCAGCTTATTTCTTGGTCTATCCGTGTTCAATGGAGCATTATTACATCGGACACACGAATCTCTTGACCCAAAAAAACACGAAAGGAATTTTAAAACGAATTAGACGATTAGCAAGGAGCACCTGGTGGATGTCGCAAGCCTCGTGTAATGCCCGTCTAGGAACCTTGACAGGTATAGTGACGATAACTGTCTCGCCTCCGGCCACGACGAGAAAAGAGGGGAAGGAGGAACTCCTCTCTACCCGGACTCTCTTTTATGTGTCCCAGAAGTCGCTATTGTCTCACTACAAAAATATAGAAGATTAACCCGTCACTCAAAATTCGTACAAAGGCAGCTTTGGGGTTACTTCGAGGTGGCCGGATCGCTGGTGTGCTTCGGCTGCTTTCAGGTGGATACTACGAGCCATCAGGGCCTATCTGAGGTCGTGTGAATGTCACGTGACCTTGGAGGGGGCACAGCGACGCGCGGCAAGCGTATCACGGGCTCCGTCCACAGAGCGGGATTGGCTGGGATAGCTCGCAGCGTCCGCTGCGTCTGGACGCAAGGTCCCGAGACAAACTACGTCACGATTGCTCCGATGTGACGTGGTCTCCGCTGGCTGCTCTCCCAGCGCTTGCCAGAGTGGGCCGTTTACAAAGCGAAAAATGCAGCCACCAGGCTCAAAATACAAACTTGCGATTCGTCATTTACGGATATTGTGGATCATATTCAGCCTATTTGTGAACACGACGGGTATTTTCAAATATCGTTGAAGTAACAACCTATTTTCGTTAATATGAACCCCTCCCTTTAATATGGATACCCCGCTATATGGACACCGCTTTCGGGGACAAACTGGGAAAATATGTGCGTTTTTGTCTCGTTAATATGGACGACTCACATTATGGACGATTTTTGAATTCGGGCCTTTAGAATCACGTTTGGAACGCGTACATATTTTTCTGGAACGCAAAGTTTGATAGCTATAGTGCAGATAAGAATGCCAAACGCCCTCCCGTTCCCCCCCCCCCCCCCCAAGAAAAAAAAAAATGCAGGTATTGAAATTTATTTGGCGCCAAAGAACAGATCAGAGGGCCCTCAACGAGAGTAAAGAAGCAAATTTCAGCGGCCGGCCAACACTCGTTTTCGCGCATTTCGACTGACAGCAGCCCGGCGGGACCAGGCGGGAATCCCTACCAAAAATAGCCGAGGCGAAAGAAATCCCCATATCTAGCCAATGTTCCCCAAATGGGAGGAAGTAATAAGCTGCCCGGAGAGGCCTCGCCATCTTTATTGCAACAGTAAAACATAAAAAAACACACCCAAGAAAAGTTAGCAGTCAGCCTGTGAAGGGGATTCTCCGGTGTCAATAAACGTCTTTTCACTCACTCAAACAAAATATCCCTCTCGCCGAGCTGGAGAAATAGCGGCCGCTCCTTCTATGACCTTGAAATAACCGCACCCCCCGTCAAGACAGCTGGGACCATACCCACGAAAACAAACAAAAGGGGGCGAAGCCGGCTTTCTCCAAGCCGGGCCGAAGCCAAGTTGTGCCGCCGGCTCCCATCTGTGTTCGCGTGTATCAAGCTTCCCCTTTACGGGGAGGGAACGGGGAGGAGGCGCGGAATCTTTTCCGCTATTCCTTTTCAGAAGCGACTCGTCTCTGTGCGTTTTATATTTTTGGCAGGCTCGCGGCGAGTCCCCCTCCTCCCTTTCCCTTCCAGTTTTGAGAAGAGGAAGACCTTTTATCCCGACTGGAACCAGTTCTGGCCGCCGCATTCGTTCCCTTCCGCAGTCTCTCCCTTTCCCTCGTTTCCTGCAATTCGAGGTAGCCCTCCCCATCTCCTAGAAGAGACCGATTTGAGGCAAGCATGTCGGTGCCACTTCTCCAACACTATTAACAAAATAAAATTTAAAAAAATAAAGAAAGTAAAAAGAAAGAAAAAGGGGGAAGCGTTTTTCGTGAGCGTAGAAGGAATCGGGAATGGGATAGTTGGCAGACGATGACCCTTTCGTCCCTACGAGATGGCGTCTTCTATGGGATTGGTTAATAGTCGGTTAGTTTTAACCCCTGTCAGACGGGCACCTAAAAGGACCTTTGCGCCAAAGGGCCTTTAGTGTAAATGTCATTTAAGCAGTGCCAATGGCAACGCAAATGGCATTTAGCGTTAAGGTCCTTTTCGTGAACCTGAGCTGCCGCAACTCCTTTACGGCTGCTAAAGGCGTACTCTCGTCAGCAGCGGTCTGCACTAGAGAAGCGAATTGAAATAAAAGATCGTATACTGATATCTAAAATGAATGTCTTTGTATGTTTATTATTGAAAAAGGGCGTGTTTCGCGTATATTCTGTACATACCTCGCTCTAGTAACAGTTTTCTGTACTCACGGCCCCAGCTATCTAGTCGGCCTCGTCGTCGCCTGCTCGCGTCGTCCGCTTCGGTTTCCCTCCTCTCAATTTTCCTTACAACCGTAGTTATCTAGCTTTTATTTCTCTACTTTATATTTTATCATCCTTTATTAGTGTATTGCTAACTGTACTGTGTATATTTAATATTTTTTGTACATATATATATATTGTATCTCACTATCGCGTCGTGCGATATGTCGACCGACGGAGGAGCGTCCACGACTAGGAAGGGGTCGCCGCGCTTCTATTGGAGTTTTGAGGCGACCTGGGAGCTGGTACGACATTGGGAGGATCAGATGGAGGACCTCCGACGCGTGCGATCAAACTGAAGCGCGAGCACGACGCCGAACCGAACAGGGCGAAAGCGTAGCAGAAGCACAGTAAGGAGCGGGAGCACTGAGCAACGTTAGGACATGCTAGAATTAAGTGAGCGGAGACGCACAGAATTGCCGCTAATTGCACAGAAGAAAAAAACACTTTGCTTGGCTGAACTTTGTTGTAATCACTCGACTTAACTCGTCATTCTGTCTTTTTTCTTATTTTTGTTTTTCTCAAGAAAAACTTAAACAATTATTTATATCGCCAAAATATTTTTTTTTTGGCGTGAACATGATTTATGCGTTTGAACCGAGCTACGAGATTTCAGTCGCTGTAAACATCGTCTGACATGACATGTACTTGCGCTGTGTGACACGGCAGAACGTAAAGGTCATTTGAAAATCCTAAAGGCCTTTGGCGTAAAGGTCCTTTTAGGTGCCCGTCTGACCGAGGTACCAGATGTATGCCCCCCCCCCCCCCCCCTTTCCCTTCGAAATACTGATTATGCCCCTCCCATCTCTCATTCCTTTTTTTGTAAAAAGTTGTTTCTAATAGAATTTTTTTTCCTTTTGCTGTCTCTCTTTTTTAACTTGTTTTCGGCATCGGATCTCGCTGACCTTGAAATCTATTTAACATATATATATATATATATATATATATATATATATATATATATATATATATATATATATATATTTTAAGGTCAGCGAGATCCGATGCTGAAACAAGTGGAAAAAAAAAGACAAGAGCAGAAGAAAAATTTTTTTTTCTTCTGTATATATTATATACACTTTCAGAAACACCTGCACGTCTACCTACACGAAAAACTCTCAAAGAGCCAATCTCTGCGATCTACGAAATCAGCTCAGCGACCCTAGTGTTGAAATTTTTGTAAGTTTTTGCTGTAACACCCGTATAAACATCGTGATAAGCAATTCTTTTACGGATAGCAGCATTGTTATGGCCCGAAAGGAGAGTTGACCCCAGCCGCTGCTATTTTCGCACGTGAATGAGTAAACATTTGATCTCATCTAAAATAAATTTAGTATTCAATCGATTCGGCTTGTTTTCTTGATTCGAATCGATATTTGATTTGATTACAATTATTCGGTACTCGCACACCCCTACACCATGAGTTTGCGAAAATGACTTGCGTAATAAGGTGTGGTTGGCGTTTATTGTCCTCTATTTCACCCCTAACCAGGCAGAGATCGCTGCCAAAGCGATCTCTGCCTTCAGAAATTACTGTTAGTGTACGTGCCCTGTCCACCGGTAGACACGTTAATTGTGAGCGTGAAAAATGCATTCCTTTCGGCTATCTTGTGTTGTAAATTATTTTCGACAGCTAAGCGCTTTGCCGTTTGACACGCGGCTAATCGGGCGGCGCCGTCAAAACTTATAATAAAAAAAACGACACCTCACATTTTAGTTGCATTCGTTCTGTCGCGCGCGTACCCAACAAAAATAGTTTCCAGTTTTTTTTTTTTTCCTTTTCTGCACAAAATACAGCGGGAAAAGACGAGAATTTAGCCGCCAGCACTGTTTGAAACTGCGGCTGCGCCTATCGAAATCACAGTACACTCTGTTAGGGTTAGCAGGGACGCCGGTGAAAGTCTAGCCAGAACCCCAGTGACTTGGCTCGAAAACGGTTTGTTGCCCCTGGGGTCTTCGTGTCTCAACGGGCATCTATCTCTTTAAAGGGATACTACGACGAAATTTCGGAGCTTTTTTTTTTTTGGTCTATGCATGTTCAAAAAAGCAGTATCACATCGGACACACCAATATCTTGTTAAAAAAGTCTCGAAAAGGAATTTTAAAACGAATTAAACGATTAGCAAAGAGCACCTGGTGGATGTCGCTAAAGCCTCGTTTGTAATGCCCGTCTAGGAACCTTGACAGGTAGTGACGATAACTGTCTCGCCTGAGCCTGACATCATCTCGACAGCTCTACGGCCAGCACAAGAGAAGAGGGGAGGGAGGAAACTCTCCTTTCTGTGTTCCAGGCGTCGCTATTTTCCCCATACAAGATTATAGAAGATTAACACGTCACTCACAATTCACACAAAAGCAGCTTTGCGGTTAGTTACGATGGCCCGATCGTTGGCGTGCTTCGACCGCTTTGGTGACTGGAACGGCTAGGGCATCCTGACGACGGTAGCCTCGCCGCAGCTTTGCTCATCCCGAGACAAATTACGTCACGATTGCGCCGGATGTGATGTGCTTGCTCTCCGCTGGCTGCTCTCCGAGCGCTTGCCAGGGTGGGCCGTTTATAACGAAAAATACAACCATCAGGCTCAAAATACAAACTTGCGATTGTCATTTACGGATATTGTGGATCATATTCAGCCTATTTCTGAACACGACGGGTATATTTCAAATTCTTTGGATTATTCCTTTAAGGATGCACAGCGTTCGCCTCCATCTACAATCAAATCGCGATGTATGCGACCGCCCGGGGGAAAATAAAAGCCGAGGCAGACTGATCAGGACCCCACGTTGGGTGCCAAGTTAAATGTGGGTGCCGACGTTCTCAGTCGAAGCCCGATCAGTCCGTCAGCCTGTTGGCTTCCCTGGAAGTCACACAAAGCATGGCGTTCCACAAAGACAATGTACTCACTCGGAGTTGCTCGGGTAGGTCCTATCCCTTGTCGTCCGCGTCCGAGACAGACGCTCGGCCCGGCCGTTTGCCCTTTTATGACCCCTTGGTCCTCTTTGTCCACGACCCCCGTTCTCGGAGCTATCTTTTCCTGAGCTTGGAGGCCCCCTCGCCCCTTCCCGGGGGGGGGGGGGGAGGTTGGTGGGCTGGTCTGTCCACTCCGACCACTTCACCCGGAGCGCGCCTACGGGGCGCGCTGTTCCGGGATGCGGCCATGGCCTCCGAGATCCCGAAAACGCACGCGCGCGAAGGCTTCTCCGGCCGTTTTTGCTCCCCAGCAGTACCTCCGTCGCTCGCCGCGAGGTGGCGATGTCCGCCCAGTCATAACAGTGGAGCGAGCCGGCCCGGCCCGCGGGCCGGGTTCGGGCTTCACGGCTACATTCATGAAGGGCCCGGGCCGAGTATGGGACTTGCATTCAAATCTACAAGGCGGGCTACAGCAAACAAAAACGGCCATTAGCCTTTTTTTTTTTTTGTGTGACATGTTTTTTGGAAGCGTGTTTGGGGGTTTGGGAGAGGAACCACAGTGGGGGAGAAACAGATGCTGAAGCGTGTGTGTGCGTGTATGTTTTTGTACGGTCCGGTGTGTGTGCAGCGACTGCTCTTCCAGAGGACTAGCGGCGCGGCGTTCTTTTTCGCCCATCAACACGCACACATACGCGCCTACACAATGCGCACCCTCGCCGGCGTAAACCATCTCCACGTACGAGTGCGTGTACCCCGATATGGATGAAGAGGTTCCCCTGAGGGGTGCTTTTCCTAAATAAATCCTCGCAAACCACCGAAAAAAAAAAAAAGAAAAAGAAATTGCGGTTGTGCGCAGCGAGAGTGCCTAATTTAGAACGTAGTCCGTCTTTTGTCCGAACCCGTCGCGATGTTTCTCTTCCTTTTCAACTGTGACACGTGGTTTTGTTTACTGCTGCTTGTCATTTTTGTTTTCCGTCCTTTCCGCGCGGGTTTGGTCGCAGCAAAAGGACGATTTTTTTTCGCACAAAAGGTCGGTTTGGTCGCAGAATAGGGTGATCTTTATTAACAAGCTGACTTGGCCTGCAGATTGGTCCAACTAATAATAGAAGCAAAAAAAAAAGATGCATTTAAGGTTTGGAATCTGTATACAAACCAGGTTTAGCGTTGGAACAACGTAGAAACCAGGTTGGAAAAGGGTTATGATTTATAAATAAACCATTTTTTTAGATCTCATTGTCTTTGCATTAAAGTTACATCACAAAGTGCCAGCTAGATAACGAGATGTGATGGTTTGTGCTAAATGTGCCAAAAACTAGACGGTTACTAGAAAAGTACCCAGCCTGTTGAATCAGTATACGTACAAATATAACGAAGTTTATAAAAAAATGGCGAAATCATTGCGAGGCGGTCGTATCTTACCGTCATAATGTTTGCCCTAAACGCGCTTACAGCACAAGCAAATAACGATATGACCTGCATAATTTACGTAATAAATAACAACATATGAAAATAAGAATTACACGAGGCCTGCACTTTTGTTGTATTAAACCTTGTGCTCAGGATCGAAAAGCTACGTCAACGTGCAGAAAAAAAGAAAAAGCATTTGTCGTTTGTTTTTTAGAAAATTTTCTGTACGAAGCTAAATTTTCCCTAGAGTTTTATTTGCGCTACAAGAGATGACCATGAGACAAAACATTCTAGGATTACAATAGAGAAGTTTCTACGGCGATTCCTAGTAAACATAAGCATGACTATGACAGACAGGGTAGCGCATCAAACAAAACTGCTCGAAGCCATTGCATCGCAAAGTTCAAGGCTTGGAATCTGTAAATATACCAGGTTGAAATACCGAATAAACCAGGTTGGAACAAGGTTGGTACTTGTGAACAAATCAGAGGTATTTTTCTTGCGATCCCATTGTTTGTTTGCATATCAAATAAGTTACATCACAAGGTGCATTACGGGATACGGTGGTCTGTGCTACATGTGCCAAAAAACTAGACGTTTACAGGATAACGCCCAAACTTTTCAATCAGTACCTACAATTGTGCCGAAGTTTATAAAAAAAAAGGCAAAATCATTGCGAGGTGGTTGTACCTCACCGCCCTAAGTTTTTCCCCAAAGCCGGGGTCACGCTGCTTGTACATCACACAAAAGACAGTCTGCAAACAGATCCAAACTCGAGTCACCCCGAGATCTGAGCTTCGAATGCCGCAAGGCAACGAGTTCAAGGAGACACTTGGCACTCGGCATTCGATCCACGGATACCGTAGTGACTGATATCTGCAGATTGTCTTTTGTATAATCATGATGGATAAGCAGTGCGACCGCGGCTTAAAGGTACTTCTAGTAGAAGCAAACACCGCAATATGACCCGCAAAAATTGCGTAATAAATATTAAAAATATTAAAAGAAGGACAACACGGACTGCACCATAAGTCATGTCTCGTTAATATGGGTACCCCGCTACACGGACATGACTTTCGGCGACAAACTGGGAAATACGTGCATTTTTGACTCGTTAGTATTGACAACTCACATTATGGACGATTTTTTACGGAAACGGAGGTGTCCATCCATATTAACGAGACATCACTTATATAGTATCAAGCTTTGTGCTCAGGCTAAAAAAGCTGCGCCAACAAACGCGCACAGTTAAAAAAAAAGAGTGCAGCATGAATATTTTTATTTAGGGAAATCCGAATTTTTGTATGTAGGGAGCTATTTTTTTTCTCGAATTTTATACGCGCTAAAGATTGCAGTCAAATATGTCAAAAGGCGCGCTTGTGGCGCGAGCCGCCACATGTCGAGATGAATATCTCAAATTAAATAAGCATCACAACTTGTCTATCTACTTCCCCAGAGCAGCTGTTCACTGTTTTTTTCCTGAACTCTTGTCCCTCACGCCATGCTGTCTGATGACTGGGTTGAGAGCGCCGCTCCGCGGAGAGACGCCACCTCCTCCTCCTCCTCTTTTTACGCTTTCCCCCTCCCACCTCTCCGCACGAATGGGACGGCCGGCAACGACCGGAGAAGGTTTGTTCTCCGGCCGTTGCCCTGATGCTTCTTCCAACGTGACCCCCCCCCCCCCCCCCTCTCCTGTAAATTACTTCTATCTCCCCCTCTGTCCCCCCACTTTTCTCCCCAAAACCCCCACCCCCACCAGTCATAACAGAGGGGCGAGCCGTCAGCGTCGCAGGTAGAGATCTGTACTGGTACGGGCCAGACCAGGCTCGGGCTTCACGGCTACATTCGTGAAGGGCCCGGAGCCGGGTACGGGCCTTGCATTCAAGTCTACAAGGGGGGCCAAAGCGGACCAAACCGGCCATTACTATTTTTTTTTTTTTTAGCGGCTTGTTCTTCGGAATCGTCTTCGGGGGTTGGGAGTGGAACCACAGTGGGGGTGGGGGATAAACAGATGCTGAAGCATGTGTTTGTGGGTATATGTTTTTGTATGGTTCGGTGTGTGCAGCGAATGCTCTTCCAGGGGACTAGCGGCGCGGCGTTCCTTTTCGTCCCCGGAGGCGCCGCCATCATACAATCGCTTCTCACCACCAACACGCACATACACGCGCCTATACAATGGGTACCCTCGCCGCCGTAAACCATCTCTACGCACGAGTACTTGCATCCCCAGTAGGGGTGAAGAGGTTTCCCTGAGGGGTACTTTTCCTGAACAATTTCTCGCAGACCACCGCAAAAACCAGCGACAATTATTATTATTGTTATTATTATTATTATTATTTACGGTTGTGCGCAGCGAGAGTGGTTAATTCAGAACTTTGTCCGTCTTTTGTCCCAACCCGTCGCGACGTTTCCCATCTTTTCTAACTGTGACACGTCACTTTGTTTAGTCCTGCTTGTCATTTTAGTTTCTCCGTAGTTTCCGCGCGGGTTTGGTCGCAGAAAAGGGAGATCGGGGTGATTTTTCTTAACAAGCTGCCTAGGCCTGCAGATTGGTCCAACTAATAACAGCAGCAAAATAATAATAATAATAATAATAATAATAATAATAATAATAATAATAATAATAATAATAATAATAATAATAATAATAATAATAATAATAATAATAAGATGCTTACAGTCGTTTTTTTAAGACCAAGGTTATCATTTATAAAAACAACAGAATTTTTTTTTAGATCTCATTGTTTCTTTGCATAACAAATTACATCACAAAGTCCCAGCTACATAACGGGATGTGATGGTTTGTGCTACATTTGCCAAAAATCTAGACGGTTACTAGAAAACTACCTACCTGTTGAATCAATACCTACAAATATCACAAAGGTTATAAAAAATAGCAAAATCATAATATCCCTAAGTAAAGACAACTATGCTGATTTTTTTTTTATCCGCACGTTGTTTGACGTAGTTTTTCGATCCTAAGCAGAGAGAGAAGAAAAAAAAAGAGAAAATTTTTTTCTTTCTCTTTTTTTTTTTGCAGGAAGGTAATTCTTTTTTGTTTTATTTGCGCTACAGGAGATGACCCCGAGACAAAAGATTCTAGGATTGTAATAGAGAAGTTTGTACGGCCATTACTGGTCAACATAGGCATGACTATGGCAGACGGGGCAGCGTATCAAACAAAACTCCTTAAAGCCATTGCATCGCAAAGTACTTCGCGTCTAACCTAAAAATTCAAGGCTGTAATCTGTAAATATACCATGTTGGAATACCGAATCAACCAGGGTTGTAACAAGGTTGGTATTTATAAATAAACCAGAGTTTTTTTGTTTTTTTTTCAGATCTCATTGTTTGTTTGCATATCAATTAAGTTACATCACAAAATGCATAACGGGATACGGTGGTCTGGGCAACATATGCCAAAAACTAGACGCCTACAAGATAACGCCCCCCTATTCAATCAGTACCTACAGTTATCACGAAGTTTAGAAAAAACAAAATAACGAAATCATTCCGAGGTGGCCGTACCTCACTGCCATAAATTTTCCCCAAAGCCGGGGTCACACCGCTTATACAACATACAAAAGACATGATTATAATGCAATTAAATGCGAAGGTGCACGCGACCTGGACAAGAATGACGAAAATAATCCCTGGAGAAGGGGAACAAGAGGGACAAAGGACAAACACAAATCTCCAGTCACAGCTATTGCTGACTGGTGCGCGACCGAAACAATTACGCCCCACCCCGAATTCGTCCGTCTTTTGTCCCAGCCCGTCGCGACGTTTTCTTCCTTTCTAACTGTGACACGTGACTTTGTTTAGTGCTGCTTGTCATTTTTGTTTTTCCGTCCTTTCCGCGCGTGTTTGGTCGCAAAAAAGGAAGATCGGGCAGGCCTGCGAATTGGTCCAACTAATAATAACAGCAAAAAAAAAATGCTTACAGAATTTACTATTGGGTATTGTAATCAACTTATGCGTAGAAGTTGCAAGCGAGCACCCATGCCGCGCAATTTGTGAGCTATTCATACTGGGCTAAAATAAAGCGCAGCTGGCCCGTGAAAATTAGCTTCGGGCCGGGCGGGGCCGGCTGTCGGAAATGGATAGCGGGCCGCAGGACAAGTCCGGGCCCAATAGACAATGGGCCGGGCTGGGGCGGGCTTCGAAATATCGGCTCCGTGCAGACTTTTAGTCGCAGGCATCGCGGGTGCTGGCTGGTGTCAGTCGCGTCGTCGGTACTTCATCTTGTGTTCACCCGGGCTCCTCGGACTGTATTGTTATCTGCAACTCCTGGACATGGATTGAACGCAAGGTATGTTCTAAAACTATAACCACACGCGCTAGCCATATAGGTTTCTTTGCGGACGCAGTGCAGACTCGCGATACGTAGAGGAAGGAGATGTGCCGATATGGGTAGGGGGGGGGGGGTTGTGAGAAAAAGAAAAGGTTGTTTTGTTGAGGCTACCGAACTGCCTTTTCCTTCATCCTCCTAAACAGCTTTCTACAAAGCTGATTTGACGTGCTTGAGCGTTGTTACAGGGATAGCTGCTATGGTCTCTCCGTGTCGTCACTTGACATAGTGACGTCAGAGTCATGTGACTTCATAATGTCCTGTGACGTCGCAATTTCACTTGACATCATGATGTCACATGATGTTATGATATCACGTGGTTATCTACGCGAGTAGTCGCGTCGACATCATCTATCTGGGTAATTTTAGAGTTATGGATTTTGTCACTCTCGGAGCAGACATTGGCGATGGTTCCTTTATAATTGCACCATGAATGAACGCAGTACCACTAATTGTTTAAAAAAATTGAAGTGAACGTGAGTGGTTGTTGTTTTATGAGCAGAAATGATGGAGATGCAAACCGAGCATTGACTCTCGTCGAATGCCAAAACCGTAGACGCATACTTCGTTGCGTTGCTCGCGGCGTTTGAAGAAGCAGAGTACCGGATTTGTCTTGTAGACAAACTTTATGTTTGCCTTTGAGAGTCGAAGAGCCGTAAACTTGATTTTTTCGTTTACTCGGTGGCTAAATGTTAGGAATCTGCTTGTGGACACGACATACTTTTGAACAGCGCTATTACCATTTCAGGCACATTGAAGCGCTGTGTGTTCATGTACAAAGTTGGGTTTAATTCGTGTGTTACAGAGGAGATTATAACATCCACTTCTTTCCCATATTATCGTTTCCAGGGAAATGACACACTGCTGCGTGCCACTGTGCACATCCGATTGGAGAAAAAAAACTAGGACTAAGTTTTCACGAATTTCCTGCAAATGAGGTTCACCGACAGCCATGGATAAAAGCAGTATCAAGGAAAGAATTTGTGCGTAAGTGACAATTACTGCAGCAGTCTTGTTTGCAGTCTACACTTCATGGAGTCTGATTATCAGCCAGGGTCCACAACGAAGCGACGCCTCAAACAAGGTGCTGTTCCAAGTGTATTTCCTGACTACCCGATCGTACATGCAACAACCACTATCAAGTAAACGGCGCAAGTTAGAAAGAAACCTGCCGGAACATGCTTTCGATGCAAGCAGCGCTTCGAAGTCTAGAATTGTAGGCAACAGGGCAGAAGACCACGTTTCGACAGCTTTCAATGAAGACGCAGGTTGTCCGTCATCAACTTCTGCTATGTCTTTGCAAGAGTGCCCTCAAAACATCTCATTTCATTCTAGCGCAACTGTCACAGAAGGACGTTTTTCTCTAGAGGCAACAGATGGACTACCACCACTTGCTTTGACTGCTGACTCTGCAGCACAAACGACCGACAACCTTATCCCACGTAAACAGTTGGATGTGAGGGAGATAAATCGTTTGAGGGTGCAGCTGTTCAGAACAAACTAATGGCATGCGTCGACATCAAAAAGAAAATGAAACTCTGAAAAAGAAGTTGGGTGCTTTTCAGAACCACG
Source organism: Ixodes ricinus (assembly GCA_037355805.1). Taxonomy (NCBI): domain Eukaryota; kingdom Metazoa; phylum Arthropoda; class Arachnida; order Ixodida; family Ixodidae; genus Ixodes; species Ixodes ricinus. The sequence continues at coordinate 69,472 of JAZHYW010018247.1, forward strand.
CGCTGCATTCTTCTTTGAAGAAATGTTTGCAGAAGGTTGGTACTGCTGAGTTTTCTCTCGAAGATTGTTTAGCTGAGCAGATCGTCAATGCAACAAGACAAAAACCGTTGTGGTTTCCAGATTTTATGAGAGAGTGTGTGGTTCTTTACTACTTGTCGCCCAAAGCGTACCGCTACATTCGTGACCGAGGCTTATTGAAACTGCCATCAAAGAACGCTCTCCTCCGCTACGTTGGCGAATCCAACAGTGAAAGCGGAGTCATCCCTTTGATGAAAGAGCGCCTGAAAGAAGAGATAAGGCATTTGAAAGGCCAGGCACGACTGTGCTCGATTGTGGTTGACGAGATGGCAATTAGTTCAAAGTACATCTATGTCCGCAAGATGGACTGTTTTTTGGCCAGCAAACAACCAAGAGAGGCTCTTACAGCAGCCAGTGAGATCAACAGCACTGTTCTCGCCAACACGGTACTCTGTTTCATGGCGACAGGATTGTCAACGCCATAGAGGATACCATGCGGCTTTTTCTTTACGAAGTGTTTAAAGGGGAAAACTCCTTTACCAGCTGACAGTACACGTCATTGCTGAGGTTGAGAAGTGCGGACTGGAGGTTCTACGCCTCGTTACTGACAACCACAAGATCAACGTGAGGTTGATTCGTCACCTTGTAAGTGGTTCCCTGAATCCTGCTGTCGATCATTTATGTACTCCTGAGATGAAACTTTTTTTTTAATCTTTCGACCAGTGCCACATTATCAAGAACGTGAGAAGCCTATTTCTTGAGAAAGAAATGGCAGATGGAAGTTTGAACATCACAGGAGAGTTCGTAAAGCACCTGCTATAAACTGAAAAAAAAATGATGTCATCAAACCTGTTAGGTTCCTTACACAGAAGCATGTAGAACCTAGCAACTTAAAAAAATTGAGTGTCGGCAGAGCAGTGGAACTGTTTTCCACTGAAGTGATATCGGCGCTTTCGTCCTTCAATGTCTATTCGTCTTACCACCCTCAAGCTCAATTGTTCAGAGATGCGGGAGCAACGATTGATTTCATGAAAATCATGCAGAAGTGGTTTTCTATTCATAATGCAGCAAATAGAACCGCTCACATTCAACACACGAATCCTCATCAAATGCAGTTTTTTGCGCAACTGACGAACGCCTGAAGTGGCTAGAAGATGATTTTCCACAGTACCTTGAGGTATTGCATGACGCCTGCAAGAAGCATGGAAAAAAGTTCCTCCGCAGTGAGATGTACGTGGCATTGTTATTGACGAGCAACTCACCAGTCCTCTGTGTAAGGTATCTGCTGGACAGCGGTTTTTTCTACGTTCTGACTAGAGGCATTTCGGGCGATCCTGTCGAGCTCCTCTTCAGTGCCATGCGGCAAATGTCTGGAGGCAACGATTGCTTAGACGCAAGGGCTGTAACCTTCAACCTGGAAAAAATGCTTCAGACTGGCATCTTGCGTGCATCGCAGAGCTCAAACGTTGTACCCAGCCAGAGTGTTTCGAGGCATGCAAGTCATGTTTGTAGTAGTATGCGTTTTGGGGAGGGGGATTGGGAAACCGACTGTTGTTGGGGCGTACTTACACGCCCATGCCACAGTCGGGGGGAAGGGTTCATGTTTAATAACAATGGTGTAACTGTGTTCTAATACAAGCTGCCAACAGCTACTCTGTACTACGAGTAAGAATATATTTTCACTTTTAATATACAAAAAACAGGATCGCTCTATTTTTTTATTGCAATTTTAACTTTTTTTTTTATCTTGCAGAATGTACCATGTTGCTTTTGTGTCCCCCAGTCTTGAATCTTCAGAGCCAGTTCGCCAGATCGGATAACAGCACCAGCTCTATCATCCAGGTTTGTTTGTGCATGCTTTCCACAGTTTAGTCAACCTAGGCTAGCAGTGCTGATATCAGTCTTTCTCGTGTTTTATCTTTGTCTTGCTTCATTATTTGACTTGACAAATAAAGTACTTAGGGTAGATCGATGACTGAGTGTGCTAACGCAGTGATGATTGGAGCATGTGGAGCGAAAGCTTGTGCTGTAACCCAGAGATCCTGGGTTTGATTCCCACTCCTGCCCGTTTTAATCTGGATTAACATTGTCCCAGTGGGTGGTCATGTATCACTACTGCGTGAAGCATATTAAATACCACAGGCTGGAGGTCGTACTTTATTGGTTATATATCTCTTATTCACATCGTGCAACAGTGATTTGTAGACTAAATGCATGCTGAATAAATCATTGTTTTTTTCAGCCTGGCTTCAGCACCTGACTTCAAGCTGAAATAGATGTTGAACTTGGAAACCTGGCAGTGACGCCTGGTAAATGAATTTACTTGTCCACGTGTTAAAATTATATACTCGAGGGCCCGAAGAAGCACCATCTTAGGTTGCTGCATGTACAATATCTAAAGTGAACGAATTTACCACTCGTGCAACAGGTGTAAGCTAGCGCTGCGGAAACATATCTGATCGTGTTTTTTACCCACAAAATGGGTGGTAACGTTAGTGTACTATACTCCCGAACAACTTTCATTGGCTATTCAGAAGTAAAGGGTGCGCGGGAGCTTTGATCGACGCTCAAGGTGCGCAAGTGCCTTGAGCGTCGAAAGGGCGAAGGGCGAAGGGCGAACGGGACGTTTTGAGATACACCCCTTTGTCTTCATAGCCGCAGAACGTTGTCTGCGGGTATATCGCGCTTCGAATTGGCTCAGTTTTTCTTAAATGTATTGCTTCAGTGTCTATGATGACGCTCGATTAAGTTTCCAACTGAAAACTTGCGTTTATTTTCACTAAAGTAATGAACAAAATTTAGTTAATATCCGACTTCACATGACGATTATCCCCTATATTTGTCTCCCTGTCCGTATACCTTCAAAAATCGCATTAGCGTATCTTTCACGATATTTTCAAAAACAAACCTGTAAAGCCTCCCAAAAAACACCCTGTACTACTGAATTATGCAGCTGATGCAACAAGGTTTTTTTTCTTCTTTCTTTCCAGCTCGGCGACCAGTCTCATATATAACAAGTACCAGCATAGCGTACATTGCAGGGTTTGTTGTAAAAGCCGTGGAAGAACGCAGGATATGCAGCTTCAGCCCTGCCCTGCACGAGACCAGTACGCCCGCTCTAAACCTCGTGAGACTCATTAGCTTACAGACAAGGGGAGGTCTCACCTTTCCGAGATTAGGGCCGTCTTGCTAGAACAACATCTCAGCTGAGACTGGGTGAAAGAAAGAATTGCAAAGGCTGGGGCGTGCAAGCGTCTTGAGACGCGGTTTGAGTCCCGCTCAGCTTGTGCGCTGGCTTTAGAAATGCTTTCTTTCACCCAGTCTCAGCTGAAACGCTGTTTCTAGCAAGCCGGCCTAGAGTTTGTGGCAGTGCTGGTAACTGTCGAAAAAGCACTTGACATTCCTGTTGCACACATTAGAAAGCACAGAGTGCTTAAAGAGTTGACAGCACTGATTTTGCCGTATTTAGAAAAGTGCCCCCTCCTAGCGTACCCAGCAAGAGATGACCATGCGACACAAACTTCGAAGATAGTAATAAAGAAGTTCGTACAGCCATTCCTGATCAACACAGGCATGACTGTAACAGACAGGGTAGCCTGTCGAAAGAAACTGTGTTCAAAGCCACTGCATCGCAAAGTACTTCGCGTCTAATCTAAAAATTGAAGGTTTGGAATATGTATATAAACCAGGTTGAAAGTTGGAATAACGAAGAAACCAGGTTGGAAGAAGGTTGGAATTTATAAATAAACCAGAATTACTTTTTAGATGTCATTGTATCTTTGCATAACAAGTTACATCACAAAGTGCCGGCTACATAACGGGATGTGATGGTTGGTGCTACACGTGCCAACAACTAGACGGTTACTAGAAAACTACATACCTGTTTAATCGGTACCAACAGATATCACAAAGTTTATAAAAAAATGGCAAAATCATTGCGAGGCGGTCGTATCTTACCGCCATAACTTTTGCCCTAAACGTGCTTATAGTACAAGCAAACACAACAATATGACCGGCATAATTTACATCAGGGGTGCACAACATACGGCCCGCGGGCCGCATGCGGCCCGCGCGCGCTTTTTTAGCGGCCCGCGGCCCAGCTCACTGCAGAAAGTTGCTTACTATGCCATTCAATCCGCCAAGCGCCCGTTCCGCTTGGCAAGCAGCAGTGCAACCCTCTGACCTACTTTTCTCAGTCTTCGGCGAAGTAACTACTCTCCACTAATCCCGCTGACAATAATAAAACAGCGCGTGCAGCCATCCCTGTCCATGGTGTGGTTCTGTTTCAACATGTTTGTAAACAGAATGCAAAATCTTCTCGCTCTCTCTCAGCAGATCCCCTTCCCTCTTTCACCACGGGGCTATCAATCCTCTCGCCTCCTTTTGGGATTCTTAGGGGTTGCATCGTCAGATCGGAGGACTCCGATCCGACGATGCAACTGGAGCTCATCGACCTCCAGTGTCCACCAGCGCTGAAGACGATGCATCGCGAATCTCAGCCGCATCAGTTCAACAAAAACCTGGACAAGAACAAGTACGAAACCTGGTGGACCACGCCTTGAAACTGTAATCACTTTTCGGGAGCACGTATGTTTGTGAGCAGACCTTCGCACTGATGACTCTCAACAAGAACCACCTTCGATCTGCCATGACGGACATGACATTGCGAGATGTGCTAAAGACGGTAACGAGTGCGATGACACCTGGTATCGGAAGCCTGACCGCAGCCGAAATATGCAACACATCACACTAGGTGCGGCCTGCACAGTTTTCAATAAACGTAATTTTGGCCCGCCTAAGTTTTCAGTTGTGCACCCCTGATTTACATAATAGCAAATAAAAAAAATATGAAAAGATAGACGACACGAGGACTGCATTTTTGTAGTATCAAACCTTGTGCACAGGATCGAAAAGCTATGTCAAACAACGTGCAGAGATTAAAAAAAAGTGTCAAGCATGGTTGTTTTTATTCAGTGAAATATTTTTTTTCTGTATGAAGCTAAAGTTTTTATTTAGATTTATTTGTGCTACATATTGCAGTTCAAGGCGCACCTGTAGCGCTAGCCGCCGCATGTCCAGATGAATATTTCAAATTAAATAAGCATCACAACTCGTCTATTCATTTCCCCAAAGCAGCTTTTCTCGTTTCTACCTCGAAAGCACACAATACTACAAGTAAAAGCTCTAGTAACTCGGCGTAGCACGACTTTTCTTGGACTCTTGTCTCTCGCGCCATGCTGAAACCACTGAAACGGCGAATTCGATGCCTGGGTCGAGAGCGCCTCCCCGCGGAGAGACGCCACCTCCTCCTCTTTTTCCTCTTACGCCCTCTCCGTACGAATGGTACGGCCGGAGAAGCGTTCGCGCGCGTCAGGGATCTCGGAGGTCATGGGCCCCTCCCTCCAGAAATGCGTTCCGGTCACTTTTGGGTCGCCCCCCCCCCCCTCCTACTTATACATTCTATCAAACGCCAGAACCAAGTACACCTTGGTGAAAATCAAAATAGACTATTCTGTGTACATGGTTTTATCCATTTAGTATTTTGCTCGCTTCTTCGCACATCTAGGAAATGTGATACATCAGTGGCGGTAAATACAGTGTAATACGTGTGCAGGCTTTTTTTTCTTCTCACTAGTGCCACCTTAGAGTACCACCCGTCTGCATGAAATGTTACGATATTTGTTTCATGCGCAATGGTACACGATTGCTAATGTTTACAATATCGCAGCCTCCGTTCCCAGTTTGGAGGAGTGGGTCGTCGAGCCTCTCTTCTGTAGACATCATCAAGTGTGGCTACAAGTTCGGCGAATCAAGGTCGAATGGCGTCGGTGGTCGTCTTTGGTCTGCCATTGCAGATGTTGGGGAAATATGCGCATAAAGGGATATTTAAAGTCGCGTGTAATCTTGCATAGAACCCCTGCATTTCAATCAACATTAGCTACATGGAGTACGATGGACTTAGTAGCAGTTTATCTTCGCGAAAGTCGAGTTGTGTTTTTCAACGTGAAATCCTATGTTATTTCTATTAATGCGCTTCCCCGCAGCACGGGGGTTATTGCGGCAAAGCATGCTTTTGGGGGCGTTTCATCGGTGCTTCTAAGTACGCCGAACTGAACTGGTAGTACTCTGCATACTGCATCCTCCCGCCAGACATAATGCCTTCACCCTTAACGCATCCCCTCATATACTCCGTTCACCCTTTAAACGACAGGCCCGTGGAAGCTACGCGCTCGTGGGACCGATCAGTCGTCGATCGATCTCCACGTGATGACGCTCCCGCCCATGCCCACGCGTAGAGAGTCTTTATTCCAGAGAGTTTGCAACTACTCGATAGCGGTCACGTGGTTTATGAACGGCGCCTGCAACACGAGCTGCGAGTAGGTGACGAACGCCGTTGGTCGTCTGCAAGCGTCTCCGCCTCCCCGTCCTCTTCCCTCCTGGCCACACGACAACGCAGCGCACGCGCACTTGCGACCAATCTTGACAGGAGGTGTCCGCCGTTAAATTGCGAACGCTCCCCGTGGAATGAGATGGACTCTGTCTTCAATCTAGGCTCTCTACCCACGCGCGGAGGGCGGGGTCAGGAGATGAAAAGGGAGGCGTTTGACAGGCTCGGCAAACCCGCAGTTCCCACCGCCCCATCAACTTAGGGCTGAACGGAGTATAGTATAATTTGCACATTCATGTTGTTCATTTTGTGACAAATCCAATGATTGCGGCCTGAACTTCACCCGATGAACACTATGAGCCCCCCCCCCCCTCTTTGCCGAAAATGAACTCGCCCACAGGCACAACCCCCCCCCCCCCTAACGATAAGGGGGGGGTACTGTTAGGCGAGTCCTATCGATGAAAGGCATTTACCGTTAGTCCAGTTTATTTTCGGCAAAAAGAAGGGGGAGGGGGTTCGTAGGGTTCTGCGGGCACGATGCAGCTGCATCATAACCACCGACAATGGGGAGGACTGAAATGGCTATTGACCGATCAACCATCAAGTTGCGAGATTTTGGTAGTCTGCATCTTAGTATATGTTTGTCCCCTGCTAGCACGCAGGGAGGGCAGTGATGGTACTCTGTCTTTTTTTTTATGGCCTCACTACATTTGCGCATATTTCGCTCGCATCATCACCCAGCCGTGCAAATGAAAGTAATATAACCAATTTTTACTTACGCCTCTTGCCGCTTTTCAAAGAAATGCAACGACACAAATGATGTGGAAACAGGAGAAAGCTTCTGGCGCCTTCGATACCTTGATAAAATGGAATCTTTTATTTTCGCGCACGAATACGAATACCAAAGAAATATTTTTTATTGCGTTCTTCATTAAGGTTTTAAAAGGGAAATAAACGTTCCTACTACTACTACTACTACATTAAGGTTTACAGGCATGGACAATATATACGTCGAGGTAATAGTGTGGATCTCCGCCATCTTTCTCCGCCCAAAACGTACGCACGACATTGGCGAGGTCGTTCTTGAATTCCGTTCTCGATTCCTCCGGAAGCATCGGTAGAATCGGATTAATAGCTGTGCTCATTTCTGAAACAGAGACGCCACTTCATTATTCACATAGTTTGTGTCAAACGTTGCATGTCGAGGGTAACATGGCGGGCTTTATTAGTTGTAGTACGCGAATGGTCACTAGCCGTACCACCAGTGTCAGACAGCACGAAGAGCGCCAGTTCGACAATTAACTTGAAGGGTTAATTGTTGAAATTAAAAGCTGCGCCTGACTGATGCAAGCCGCCGCCCGATTAAAATGGATCAAACGTATCCATTCATCCGTCCAGCCATTTATCGGAAATCGTTCTTGTGTTGGTTTTGTACCACGTGGGGTCAAATAATTTCACAAATATCGGAATTTTATGAGCATCAGTTGTAACCTTCTTCGAATGTATAGTTGATGACAAGCACCTAACCAAAGTTTGAAACGTAATTTTATTTTTGGTGTCACCGTGACCCCACGTGACTCTATGACGTCATGATGGCACGTGACTCGTGACGTCATGCGATACCATGACTTCACGTGACACGTGGTTTGCACTCGACACATTTTGTGCTCACCGGTCTTTGTCATCATAATCAAGATTGCGTTTTTTCCCTTATCTATTGAGTGAGCGGAATCTCGCGATGTTGGTACCATATTGAAAATCAATATAGATTCTAATAATCGGCCAGTGCACTGCAATCGGTGCTAAGGAACTTAGATGGGTACTCACGAATGGTTTCGTCCATGTCCTCGGCTGTCATTTCTATTTTTGAAACTTCACACGTGTAGGGCTCGAGATTGACCGTTTTGAGCATGTCCCGCATGTGCGAAATAAGGCCAGGGTGGTCGGCGATGTCATGACTCACTGGAGTGTAGAACTCGCACATCTGAAACAAACAAATTAATTCCATTGGCCGTTTTATAACAATCGAAATACTGCGAATATGTTCGTGTCTGGAATAAACATAAGCAGAAACAAACAGCCATTTCACGTAATGTTTAAAAAATTATCAAGTTATTTTGGGATTATTTCTAACGTCACTTCTTAAACATTATGTAGGGTGCGGGGAGGTAAACGAAAAACAGATAATGGCCGAACATCGAGTTGGCTATTGTTTTTGCTTGTTTTTGAGGCCCCTCAGTGAACAGCGTGTACTTTAGGAGCCTCACCGCCAAAAAATAACTGCGGTATCTCCCGAAAAATACATGCATGAGATCGACATGCGTTCCTAATCCCTTATGAAAAAACAAAGAAAAAAAAACACTTGAAGTCCTTGAAGGACACATAAAAGAAAAAAACTTTTTTTTTTTTAAACAGCCGGGTTGGGAAAAGGAAGTCATAAAAAGAATTTACAACGAAAAATACATTTTTAGAGCTATATTTACGGCGCTATACGAATTTGTAGTTGGCGGCCACGGGTGCCGCGGAAAAGTGGCCCATATTTATCACGTGACTGGCCCCTATTGGTCACGCGGTACTTGCGTTCTTCGGAGCTTCCATGGTCTCGAAAAGTTACTTATTCATCTTCGTTTGCAGTGCAACAAAAAACAAAGATTAATAAGTAACTTCAGAGCCCAAATGAAGCTTTAAAAAAGCGCAAGCACACGTGATAGACCTGTGCGCCAGTCAGATGACGGCGGCGGCGCCCTGAAGCAGACGAACTTGTGCGGCGGCGGCGACGGCGGCGTGAGAGAACGCGTTGAAGCGGCGGCGGCGACGCACAGGTCTACCACGTGACCAGCGGCAGCTCCCGCGGGCGGCCAACTACAAATTCGATTGCGCCGCAAATACTAGCTCTAAAAATTTTCTTTCTGTGTAAATTCTGTTTTATACACATACTTTTTCCATCTAGGCTATTTAAAAAAATGTGGGAACCTACCTCGCCCAGGCGCCGAAAACGCGCGTCGAGCTTCCCCGCAGGGGTCGCCGAGCCGGGTCTCGGTTTTAGCAGACAATCTTCAGAAAGTTTTAATTACGCTTGCTTCAGCGCGTCGCCAGTGTGTGTAACGCACAATTTTCTAGTGTTTTGACTTCCTTGTTCTGGTATCCAACTATTCTTATTCTCGGTACACCGTGCTATTGATCGCATCTGTACGTGCCGTAATGGCCCATCGTTGTACGGAGAGGGTCGGTCGAGGCGCTGCGGCGTCGGCGCCCGCATTTCTCGCGTTTGTCGCGTTGCGCCATCTGTCGGCAGCAAATCGAAGTAGGCTAGCGACCGTCTGCTAACGCCGCCGTCCTGCGATCACCCAGCCTCGGCGGCGGTGTCGGAGGCGCATACCCTCTCCCACATCATGATCGAAATAACTTGACTCGCGACATTTTGTTCGTGCGGGTACGCGTCGGCAACTTTAAAAGCACGAGCACTGGGGCATTTCTAGAGCGTACCTCCCACGGAATTGCTCGCTAGTGAACCAAGAAGTCGTCGCGCACCCACCCAAACACACGGTAAACAGAGGAGAAACCGGAAGTATTTCTGTCTCCCCGTCAGGGCGGCCGGAAGTGGCACGATCACCCTGCATAGCCGCCGACAAGGTGGAAACGGCGGAGCATCTTTTTTCGAACGCCCGGCTCCCAGCACACGCTCGCTGCCTTCCTCCGCGCTTTGACTGCGCGTGCACCTTCGAAGCTCGCAAGGCGCCGAACCCCTATCGACGGTGGAAAGCTCACGCTGGAGACGGGACAACTGAACCTCTTCCCTGCCGTTCCCCTCCTTTCCCTCAGTTTCTAAGCGTGGAGCTCATAATGAAGGGCATACCTGTGCGTACGACTTCCATCGATCCATCCGAACGATTCTCCTCCATATTTCGAAGCCCGTCCATCGAGCCGCGATGGTGAGCAGGCACTCGCCGCCAGAGGTCATCAAGTCGGATATATGTCCGAACGCCGTCACTTGGTCCTTGACCCAGTGCAGAACGAAAAACGAGTAGACGCGGTCAAACTTCCCGTAGCTCTTCACCAGACCCGAAGCGTCGTCCAGCAATGTCGTAAACCTCGTACTCGATCTGCGGATGCGGGTAATTCTCTCGGGCGTACCCCACCATCTCCTTGGCCACGTCCGTGGCGACGATCCTGCGGCAAGGCTGGCATCGTGGCAGGAGTTCCTGGAGCGTGAAGTCGCCGGTCCCGCAGCCCAAGTCCATGAACTGCTGCTGGCCCGCGTCTGGTTTGTCCCTGAAGCAAGACTGGAGGAGCTCGAGTGCCCGGATGTTCACGGTTCGCTGCAGCACGTTGGCGTTCACGTAGAGCTCGGGAAAGAACCTCGGGACTGGACGAGACTCCTCGGTCGCAATGGGATCCGGGGAATCCGTTGTGTTCGGAACGGTGACATCTAGGGCTCGAATGCATGACCTCTGTCCGGGACAAATCCTGAAACGAAACGTCAGAATGAAACGGGTGCCAACAGATTCTACAGAAGAACCGCGTCCATTTCGATCCGACACTGCACAGCGGCTAAACTCACCGAGAGCTTATTTAGATTAGTAATATTACGATACACAACATTATGGCGAGGCATGCACGACAATCTATGATTCATGCATGTGCCTCGCATCAGCTCAGAAACGAAGTCGTGGTTTATTAAATCCACGCTTTTAACTTCGTCATTCGTTATTTCGGCTAATACTGCAATCCCGTTGGCTGCAAAGCATTAATTAGATGTACGGGACGCGCCACGTGTTGCATTTCAGAGGTTTCTAGTTAACAGGTCAAAAACAAAGTAAGTGTTTTGTTGTTGTTTTAACCGCAAAAATAAACTATAGGCATCACCGAACGCTCCTTCTCAGCCCAGACGTTCGAACCAGATGCCAAAGTTTCACAACTAACCGTTATCCAATTCAAAATTTCCGAGTTGTTTTCTACCTTTTTTTGCATGTTTTCGGTACTTGGAGCCATTCGTCTCAGGGTGTCCGACAACTACGTCGGCTGCAATTTTCCCATTGAAAATGTCAAAAATAGACTTAACTTTTGAACGAGATAACGGTGAGTTCTGATACTTTGTCATCTGCTTCAAACCGCTGGCGCTACATTTGGGCGAAGAATGACCGTTCAGTGTTGCGCACTTTATTTTTACGGTGAAAGGAACCCTTTAAATTTATGACCGCATGGTAATGGTTTTAAAACGCACAGAAAGATAATTTTTTTAAGCATAATTAATTGATTACCGTGAAAACTATTCCCTGTTCATACACGCCCGTAAAAGATGTCGAATAAAACTAAAAGGACCCAACAAAGTATAAAATTCAACACAAAAAAGTAATAAAACAAGAAATCTGCAACTATTTTTTTTCTTCTACCTTTTTCTAGTCCTGTCCGCTTTCCGTTTCCTTTTGTTCAGTTTAACTGTTATTCAATCATATTGTGTGCACAATGTGCTCCAATGTTTGCGCAAAACCTCGCCACAGATCTGTTTTCTTTTTTTCTTCTTTTCAGTCGACGAGCGTTTTTGAGGAAGGTGTTTCTTTTGTGTTATATAGGAAACGATGCTTCGCATCGAACATTCAGGTGTCTGCATGTTTCCTTTTTTACTTCATTTTTTTTTTGCAGAACTATTGAGAAATCGCTTGTTTTATAAACTCATTGTGCGAAGCGATTTTTCTAAACTGCCTCGACACATTGCTTGTTTGCTTGATTCACGACATATTTGCGTTTCAAGTTACGAAAGCAGCCGATGACGACAGGCGGAACAACGGACGTACACTGCGGACATCTCTTTTTATGTGCACATGTCGTTCACTGCCTTGTTTGTTTAATTTGTCTTTCTGCATGCACAGACCGTTAACAACAGTTGCTTCACGATAGACTATTCCGGAAATATGTGGCGCCTACACCATCTGCTTGAAGCATTCTGACGTTTCAATCCATACGGCACGAGAGACCATCGAGGATAGAAGACGAAGTAAACGCTGGTTCCACATCTCGTGATTTCAGAACCCATAGAAGCTCGGAGTAAAGCACAACAGAGTATGATGTGACCTCCTTTTGTGTTCGCCTTATTTTTTTAGTGTTCCGAGCTTCTGATGATCAGACGGAATGTATCGAGCACACTTCCAGGATACACTAAGCGTTTGAACCGGCACGAGCGTACATCGAAACGGGACCCAACGATGGACTTGATGGACTTTTGCAAAGGGTCTCTTAGACCGTTTTCAAAGCTCCATCGAGCAATATTGTCGATCTTTTGGACTTAGGCTAGGAGGCGCAAGCTACTGCCCGTTACTAAGGGTATATCCATTAACATCCACCCACATCCATCCATTGCCATGAAGCGCGTGAGCCATTGAGATCAGTGGCGTGAGCACGGTCGCGTGAGTGAATCCGAGTCCTCGCCGACGCTGACGGGCGCTCGTGTCGAATAATACACGCTCAGAGTACTATCACGATCAATATGAGTGCGAACACCTCGCTTGGCCCGCGCAGCCCGCGGTACTATCAGTGCCCCTGGCGATTGCTCTTTAAAGTATAAGTGCACCTTGCGGTCGAGACACATCGTCTCTAGCGATCGCCGCACCAGTCTGCACTTCCGGGTCGTCTGCTAGCGAAATACGGTCGGCGAAACCGCGGAACTCTTCACCAATGACGAGGCGCATTTTTCGCTATTCAATGTGCGCCAGCAAAAATAACCTTGCATACATATTTTTCGGGTCATCGTTTTGACTACGAAGTTTTAGTAGATTATTCCCATGACTCCAATAACAATAGCCGATACTTCGCCGACGCCTTTAAGCACGCATCAGCGTGCTTAAAGGCGTCGGCACGCATGGCAAAGCGACCACTAATCGCGCACAGGCAAGAAGTTAGCGCTGTGTGACCGTGGGTGATACTCTTCATCGTGGAAAACAACGCGAAAAAAAAAAGAGAAACTACGAGGACGTAGAAAAAACACAGGAAACGTCCTCGTCGTTTTTTATTTATTTATTTCACGCTGTTTTCTGTGATCAGTATCACTCACGCTCGCACCGCGCTAACTTCTTGCCTGTGCGCATTGGTGGTCCTTTGCTCTCGCAAAACTCACGCGAAGGAAAGTAATAGGCAGTCGTAGTTGAGTGTCGGGGATTGCTATCGGAATCATGGGAACAATCTTCTAAAACTTCCTGATCTAATCGATGACCCTGAAAATATTTATACAAGTTATTTTTACTGGCGCATATCGCTAGCGACAGATGCTATTCTCCATTGGTGAACACTTCCGCAGCTTTCGCCGACCGTTTTTCGCAAGCAGACGACCCGGAAGTGCAGAGTGGTGCGGCGATCGCTAGAGACGATATGTCTCGGCCGCAAGGTGCACTTGTACTTTAAAGAGCAATCGCCAGGGGGCACGAACAGTACCGCGGGCCACGCGGAGCGGTGTTCGCACTCATATTGATCTTGATAGTACGTGAGCAAGCAATGACGGACAGGCGTGGACTTTTGAAACGAGTCTATCGTGTTGTGTGTACGTTTCGACAGCCGGAAGTTAGTCCGCCTCAGTGGGCGTTTGGTGTTTCAGCTGTAGGTGAGAAATTTTGCCAGTGCAGTACCACCACTCGCCTGGGGTTTCTAGCGTGCATCGCCCAGTAGTGATACACAACAGCACGCCGGTACGATGCTCATCCAGATTGAAACGGGCAGGGGATCGAACCCAGGATCGACAACAATAATAGTATAAAGAACACGTTCCATGAGCTTACAAAGAACACAAGTGAGCGAAATAGCGCTGTAGTTAGGTGGATTTGATTTATTGCCCGATTTAAAGATAGGCTTAACTTGTGCGAAGCGCCAATCAAAGGGTACGTCACCAGAACTCAGACTTTGCTGGTAAAGGGTGGCGAGTATATTTGATACTGAATGCTTTGTCAGTTTTAGAAATTTGGCAGATATACCGTCGATTCCAGGGGTGCTATTGGAAGACCAGTTTTCGATTGCCTTCAGAATTCCATCAGAAGTGATTAAAATGGCAATCATAGGTATTTCCTGATAAGTCGGAGAGTAGAAGGTGGTGGAAAGATTTCGTGTGTAAAGACACTGAAAAAGTATGAATTTAATAAATTGGCAGCCTGGTCATCACCAAGGGTTTCGTCTCGGTCAATTACAAACACAGGGCTATTTTTGGTTTCTTTTAGTTTTACTATCTTCCAGAACCTTTGAGGATCCGTAGAAAACATATTTGGTAAAGTGACTGAAAAAATATTACTTCTGCTTTTTTTACTTGGCATTTGTACAATTTTGAATATAAGTGATATAATGACCAAGCAGACAAGTCATCAGTTCTCCTTGCGTTCGCGAATAACCTTTTCTTTTTATTTAGCAGGCTTTTTAATCTCTTAGTAAACCAGGGAGAGGCGCTTTCAGATCGAACGAACGTTTTAGGCACGAATATTTCAAGCAATTCCATGAACGTGTTTTTTTATGAGAACCCAGATTTTACTTGCGGATCGTTTGCTATGAGATAACATGTAATACTTTTCGAAATCTTTTATTGCTGACATCATGCCTTCGATGTTTGACGTGAAAAAGCAAATATTTGCTTCGGAATATTGGCTGAGCGGTTTAGTTTTTGTGACGTTCCGACATGAATAAGAACGTGATCCTTTAATCTTTTCATCATAATAACAAACGTCACACATTCTGGATTAGTGGTTATAAAATAAATATAATATAGCCTCATTACGTGTGGTTTTGGTGATCATTTAGTGAAGGCCATAAACACTCGCTATTGAAAAGAAATTCTGCGCAGTGGCGAGAACTTGCCAGGAAAGGGCATTAACGTAGACCAGTTTATTTTGAGGTAGTTAAAATCACCAGGAAAAAATTATGGATGATTTGGAAACATTTTGGTTACGGCTCAAAGAACATTGTAAAGCGACATGATGAATTCGGCGCGATTAACATGGGGTGGACGAAAACAAACACCTACCAAGAAACAGCAAAAATCCAACTTTACTTGGATCTAAAGCACTTCAAGATCAGATGAACATTCAATTTGGCAGCATGATACAGTTTTTTTAACTGCGATGATTACACCTCCACCCCTGGCGAGTTGTCTGTCTTTCCGGAAAATATTATATGTTTGATTTAAGATTAGTTCTTTATTTTGGTATCGGAAGTTAACCAGGTCCCAGTGTCAAGAATGACGTCAGGCTCGATATAGAACGTAATATTTTCAAGTTCAACTTGTTTTGAAAAAAAAAAACTTCTAAACTTAGCAAGATGAACGAAATATTAGCGGCAAAAGTGCGCTTTGGGGACTTGCGGTTGACAGTGCGTCAGTCATTCTGTTCATTGTCGCGGCACGTACGAAGACAACTGTATTATTTGCCGAGTCATGCATGTATGACTGAGTGCCGAGGTTTAGTTTGTTGTAACTAATTTTATAATTTGTCCCGCTTTCTCTAAATTGTCCGGCAAATTCCCGCAGTTCCTGCCGCGCAAAGCGCACCTAAAAAAAAAATGTCTTCGGAAATCCGGATATGGGGCGTTTCATTCTTTAGTTTGAAAGCATTATGAAGTACCTCTTCTTACTTTGAAAACGAAGAAATTCTACGATAACTGGTCGATTTGTTCCCGATCGCTTTCGGCCCATTCAATGAGCCCTTTCACTTTCACCCAATTAAATTCCAAGGATTGCTTGCGCACAACTAGTCACGATGACTTTGGCGTCATTCCACGTTTCGTTTTCTAACTCTGGAACGCTTTTGACAATTAAATTATTCCGCCTCATTTTGTTTCCATGTCATCTGCGACATTGCTCATTTCAGTGAGATGATCACGAAAATATATTGAGTCGCTTGTAATGCTGTTCACAGTTGTTTCAATCGTGCCTAAATTTTTCCGAATAATAGGTATTTGGTGCAATTTGTCCTCAAGATTAGAGACACGGGCTCCGAGGGCAGCAAATTCCAATGTTGATTTGATCCAACTTCAGGGAATGTTCTTGCTGGTTTTCGTTGGACGCTGCATTCAGTTCTTCAGACACCTTTTTGCAGTTTATCGATTGTTTCTGCGTTCGTTATAGGCCCTGGGTTTGCCGCAATGTCTCCGGTGGAGGCCAAAAGCACGATAATGGCAACAGCCACCATTAACAGCTTCACAGACCCGAACGTACCTCTGACTGGAAGCCGTAAGCACCTTGTTCGCAAGGTCGGGGTTACTCGCCTTCTAAATATAAAGGAGCCGATGCGTGCTCTATCTATCTACCTATATCAACACCCATCACAACAAACAGGCGCTAAAACCAAGTAGCAGTTGGAAGATCCACAGACAGTACTATAAAGAATCGCACACAGAAATCTCCGCACTCACCTTCAACGATATCGACACGACGTGTGTGGGGCAGCGCGAGGGCCGTGAATCCCGCGGGTGGTCTTGAGGTGCTTGCTTTCGTGGCTCCCGGGCCTCTGTCGTTGTGACGTGCGTAGCACGTGACTTGCTTGTTCATGGGATACGTTGTTTTGATGAGTCACGCCAGCGTAGATGATCATCTTATCAGAAATGGTGAGTTGGGCCAGTTGGTTCATAACGGGAAAACAAGCGCCGAAAGACTAGGACAAAGTAAGAAAACGACGACACACGACGACACACGAGGAAGAAACGACGACGACTTGTGTCGTCGTTTTCTTACTTAGTCCTAGTCTTTCGGCGCTTGTTTTTCCCATCATCTTATCGTCGGGACAAGGGGCAGTGGCGATCGTCAAGGCGCAACTAGCCAGTAGCTCGTTTACGGTAGATCCTACGACTAAAGTCCCCAGATAAGAGCTTCCTACAAGTAGCGACATTCTTTGAAGCGCCGACTGCGTGACAGTGCAGGTTTTAGAAAGCGAATGGCGGCGCACAGCAGACGTTTGAACTCTACGCCGCCATTTTGTTCCAGCGGAATGCGCTTTGTCATTTGTATTGGTTGTCGTTACTTGTAAAACAAGTATCAAGGGACTTTACCTGCGACGATGTCGACGCGACGGTAGTGGTACAGTGTCAGGGCCGTGAATCCCGTGAATGACTAGACATAGACAGCCGAACCGCAACAGTAGTTCAACTCGTCCATAACTTGTGAGCCAATCCACTCTGTGAAGCTGGTTGGCCAGCGAAACTGTAGAACACCACCAAAAATGATTCGCCAAGAGACACACACAAGAGCAATTCACCAAATGTTTATTTACAGTATATATACATCATTTTGAAACGGCAGTGATGATTGCTTTGTGATCACTATGATATGCACTAATGGGTTACATTTGTTATTTATTCATATATTCTTTTATTTATTTGTTTCTTTATTCATTTAGTGTACCCTCAGGGCCCGAGGGCATTACCGAGGGGAGTAAGCAGCAAAAGGGAAATCACACTTAAAAAAAAAAAGAGAACATAAGAAAATAGAACACGAACATGGTAACCGTTAACTGGTTAAGCAACGCGTAAAGATAACGGTATCTGTTACACACATAACTGATGATGGAAGGTGGTTCCACGTAATTGTTGTTTTGGTGATACACGAATTATAAAATGTAGTTGTTTTACAAACAGACAGACCAATTTTATGTTGGCGATCGACGCGTGGCGAGACATATGAGGGAGGAGTCAGTAATTTATAACGCAAAAAAGGATTGTGATAATTATTTTACGAAACAGACAAGACAGACAACCTAACCTTTCCTCACGACGTGAGAAAAGGTTAGGTAGTTTTAAAAGAGATTTCATAGATGTTACGCTTGCAGTTCGGTGAAAACTAGTAGGAATATAACGAACGTATCTGTTTTGAATACTTTTGACTGTTGTTCAACTTTGGTGAGATTCTTCGCTAAAGTTATATCTATACATATAATGATTTACATATACAAACGCTGCTGCTTTTATATATTCAAAGCAGTGACGTCACCTGACTTGAGCGGAGAAGGCCCATTGTTTTCGGATGTATCTCCATTATCACACGTTTCGACATCTTTCCTTATCAAAATGCATATCGAGATGACGGGTCGTATATGAATTTCCGTACAATAGAGTTCTTTTACATGCAATTTCTGACTTTCGTTTCTCTACACGATATACCAAAAATGCATCGGAACCTTAGCCATATACTGCTTCGCTGCAAAAACCAAAGCAGGACGTGAATGCGACCACAGCTCATCTGTTATCAGGTATTCTGAGCGACTCGAACAAGAAAATAAAATAATTTTACTACACACCATGACACCTTGGTGTGTTTGCTACATTTACTGCTAACGTCAAAGCGGTAGAATCGTAATTCACGTGCGTGCGTCAGTAACCCACTCATACTTTTGAGTAAAACGAGTGATCGCCGATCAACTGACATTCCGAGCCAAAAACATCGCCATTTTGTTTAATCTTCTTTTGTGAGCTTAGCATAATTATTTTCAACACGGTTCCGAACGGATAAAAATACGTCTTCCTGCGCGGCGTTATTTTGAATGTTTGCAGTTTAGACACAGTTATACTTGATTTATCTAGAACCTCTACACCAGGAAATAATATCAATATTTCTTCTCTTTTTCTACAAGAAATGTGATAATTTTCTTAATCTCAGTCATCAATTTTAAGTTACTTATCTTGATGATGTCCCCTGTCTTTGCTTTTTTATGACTATTTAACTTCTATGTATCTAACAATACCAGTACGCTTTAATTGATCGACCCAGGAATGCTCTAAAGTAAAAGGAAAAAAAAAACAGCGCCAAAAATTACAGGAACTGAGTCGAAAGAAAACAGGAGAAGGCACACCCTCAACTAAAGTTTATTGAAAATAACATGTGCACCTGAAAAATAAAATTCGTCATCCTTACGTCCTCACCCCGCGTTTCAGAAATTCAAACTTATTTGTAGATAATGATAAGAACGTGTCACCTATGCATTTCTTTCCACTGATAATAACTTCAAATGCCTCATGCAATTCTCTCGACACTTTATCTTCGTATCTAGCCAAATGTTTAGTGTCATTGAAGGCAGGGATGCAAGAGCATCTGTTATACTAAAACACACCAAAACACTAAAACTGTGGCTAGATACAAAGACAAAATGTCGAAAGAATTCCATGAGGCATTTAAAATTATGACCAGGGAGATGAAATGCAGAGCTGACGCGTCCTTATCATTATCTACAAATGAGTCTGAATTTTTGAAACGCTGGCTATGGAGATGAGGATGACGAATTTATTTTTCTGATAGCTATATTAACATGTTATTTCTCTTAAACTTCACTTGAGAGCGCGCCTTGTACAGTTTCGCTTCGTTTTAGTCCCAGTAATTTTCGGAGCTGTTTTCTACTCTGCACTAAACTAACTGGCCCAAATCACCACTTTACTGTTCTAGTGTTCTTCTCAGAGTTCCTTGGAACATAATTACGCCTGGTGGCAAACAAAATCCTTTAAAAAAAATATAAAGCAACAAAGTGCCCTCACCAGTGAAATTTCTTTTCAGCTATGCGATCAAGTGAGGGCGCAATGCAGGCAACGATTGTCTTCCTCATTCTTGTCCCATATAAGACGAACCGACGGTACGAACTTTAACCAGCGGCATGACAGCCGCGTGGTACAACTTATTAAAATATGTAATTTACCTGTTACGGACTGCAAAAAAGTAATCGGAGTTTTCTTGGCCCTTCTGCAAAACCTGTTGTTGTTTTTTTTTTGTAGTTTTTTTATTTGTTCTTAAGATGTTTAATGATGTTTATCTCACCGTTATGAAGCCCCTCGTAAAAGTTTAGGCCGTCTGTTCGACGTCAACGTGCTCTACGTCGAAATGAAGTTTTGGGGTGTATTATGTGGGACAAGGGCTGTAAGAATATGAACTTTTTGTTTGAGAGTACTTCGATGCTTACTCGGGGGCTTTCTCTTGCAAGCGTCGTGGAACAAAAAAATTGGCAGGTAAGATAAGTGAGCTTAATTTTCAATTTTAAAGTTCTTTAAAAAATTGTAACTGCATATTCAGGGTTTCTTTTGTGGACAGCCACGGGTAGCCATCGTAGCTCTTCCGTTAGGAACTTCTCGTAGATCAGCTGCTGATTGCTGGCGCTGCGGGTGCGAACTCAGACCACTGTCAAAGTGTCGACACGAGCTCCCCTAAGCAATGCACTAGTCTTGCATGCTCTTGCCGGTGATCTACGAAAAGTCCCTATTGACGTGAGAAGTAAGCGTATTTTTATTACGGGATCGGGTGACAAGAAAGGGAAACAATAATTAACTTCGTCCTCCACAAAGCTCTAACTCTTGCCTCTGACGATCTTTTTGTAATAAGCTCCCTGGAAACCAATACAACCTTTCGGGAGACACACTTCCCTTTCTGTTTAATACGATGCTGTGGCATTTGACTACACGGCCGCGGCCGCTTGATGAGTTATTCAAGCGGCCGTGACACTACAATACCTGACGCCCAGCACGTTTGCCTTCGGTACCTTAAGCAGGAACGCATGAGCAGCAAAAGCGGCCGCCGCGTACTCATCCATGGCAACAGCCCCGGACACTGTGACATGGACCTATGCCAAGCCGCCACGTCACAGCGTGCGTGCGAGATTCAATGGAAACTGCCGCGCGCCGCCCATTTTTCTCGCTCATGTGTTCCCTGCTTTACTCTACGAAACTGGAAACCAGCAGGAGAAGCACAGCAGCCTCCCGCGTCGTCTGCTCCATGTACGCCTAAATAGTTCGGGCGCGCCTCACCAGGGGGAAAAGTGGCGCTGCGTATGCGCGGCAAAACTTTAGCCGCACAGCCCCTATACGCTATTTTTTTCTCGAAATAAGTTACCTGTTTTATTAGGTACGTTATCCGCTACTCATTTGAAAATATAACGAGCGCCTTACTATGTCGAAAACACGGCTTTACTGCTGCGTCATCGTTCATCAAACTAAAAATGAAAAAAAAAATGTAGAAGACTTAAGACAGATTACGCGTTCCTACACGCAGCGCATCACGTCTTCCTATAGGCTCCTCGCACTGACGTCACATCGCATACTTTTCCCCACCATGAAAAAGGAGGAGAGGAAGCTGCTTTTGTAAGAATTTTGAGTGACAGGTTAATCTTCTATAATCTTCTGGGAGGAGAATAGCGACGCCTGTGCAAATCCGAGAGGCACAAAGGATGATCCTTCTTTCCCTTTTCTCTGGAGGGCATCGGAAATGACGTCATGTGCAAGAAGCCTATTGCACACGGCACTCCGGTGGTGACGTCACGCTTCCCCACTGCGCAGGCGCGGCGAACCCCACCGGCTCCTCGCCTTCCGTGACGATGCATCTGCGTTGCTGTACTTTTGGCCAATGGGAATTTTACTGCCGTTTCGCTGCTACAGACGGTTACAGACAACGCCGGCTTCGCTATATAAGACGGTTAATGCTTTCGCGTTAAAAATCAGCGTTATCAATGTTGAGATTATATTTCTTTAATGGCCATGTTCAGAAGGAAATGATTTCAGTATCCTGACGTACGTAAGTATCTCGTTTGTTAATCCAGTGAAAAAAACAAAAAACATCCAACGACCACATGAAGTGTGCCGCGATTGTTGCGTCGTTCAGAGATGTGCTACAGGAGATTAGCTTTTATACTCACCCGCAGCCTAAGAGACACAGGTAATGGCGAGTACCCCGCATCTCATTACCGCTATGCGGCCAATCAGATTGCGTCATTAGTCGTTAAGAATACCTGAGAACCAATCACGAAGTGTGTACATAAAAGCCACACCTTTGTATTTGTTGAGCTGTCGGTGACTCCGTTTGCACGAATGCGACGGTATAGAGCATCGAATAGAGAAGGAACCAATCACACGTGCCAAGCTTTTCTGCTTTTTCATCCTACACCCAATCACGGTCGTTGCATCTCAGTTCGACGCGCTATGGTCGCATCCATGTATCTGCGGCTATTCGCGACTCCACCGAACTATATAGGGGTGCGCTGGTCAGGCAAAATGGCGGACGAAAGGAAATCGTTTTCGTCGTTCAGCACGCGGATCACCATAACGTTCTTGCACTGCAGCATAAAATCGGTGTTAAATATGAAAGCAACACGATTTTTCGACGGTAGAAACCTTATTCTAGTCATTGCGTAGGAATGGCAAGGCGGAAGCATGAAGGTAATGACAGCAAACGTTTCGGGATAATGAGATTCTAGGCCACGCCCCGTGGTCCTTGAGATATCACTGACTACATAATATACTTTTGATTTTAATGTGAGGCTGGAGAAAACATTCCTAGGATAGGGCCATCTTGAACTTGGGAGACGAAAAAACGTGAAAAACAAAGATAGAAGAAAGAGATAGAGATTCTGCTGGATTACCAACTATGGATTTAATGCTTCTTCCTCTCATTGAACCTTAACTGTCTGCTTCTTCTTTCCTGCTCATCCTGAGAGCGCCATACAATCCAAGGATGAAATAAATTGAAATGAAATGATAGCCACATACATTTCACATACAATCCCAGATTGACAAACCCCAATCCAGCAGGGCGTGACACGCCGCTAACATTAATTTTTTTTCTTTTTGAGGTGAGCTTTAGCAGGACGTGACACACCGCAAATACTGTTTTTCTTTAGTGGTGAGCTTGATGGATGGCACGCTGACGCATGTCTCATTTTCTTCGATAGCCATGGTCTCCAGCATCTCTCGTGCATTCTGCAGGAAAATTCTGCAACATCTCTCATAGGACACAATATTCCCCGTGTGAAACGGGGTTGTTTATAACATTCCTCTACAGGGGCGGATCCAGAACTCCGTCTTAGGGGGGGGGGGGGGGGGCGAAAATATTTTAAGGATACTATTCTCTCATTCTTTCTTGTGCACCATGGGGTCCACGCATGGGAAATTGCCCTCCGAGAAGGGGAGGGAGAGGGTGGCCGTCCCTGTCGCCCCCGCCCCTTGGATTCGCCCCTGTTCCCCTATCATGTGGCAAATGCTACATAGGCCAAACTGGCAGTTGTATTATTGATAGGACATGTGAGCATGCAGCATCTTGCAAGGGAACTACAGCGGGCCATCTACCAGCTCATTGCCGCAACTGTAAATGCAGCGCAGCCTTCAACAGCATTACTACACTGTAGCATTACCATCCCTGCAACAAACAAAAACCCGTGTGCACGAGAGATGCTGAAGACCATGGCTATCGAAGAAAATGAAGAGATGCGTCAGCGTGCCATCCATCAATCTCACCACAAAAGAAAAACAGTATTTGTGGTGTGTCACGTCCTGCTGAATTGGGGTTTGTCAATCTGGGATCGTATGTGGAATGTATGGGGCTATCATTTAATTTCATTTTATTTAATTTTCGGAATGTATGGCGCTCTCAGGATGAGCAGGAAAGAAGGAGCAGATAGTTAGGGTTGAAGAAAAGGAAGAAGCATTAAATTCATAGTTGGTAGTCTAACAGTATCTCTATCTCTGTCTCTTTCTTCTATCTTTGTTTTTCACGTTTTTTCGTCTCCCAAGCTCAAGCTGGCCCTGTCCTAGTAATGCACCAACTAGCTCAACTCAAGCCTGAAACATTCCTGCCTATAAAGGTGCGTAATGTGGACTATACTTTCTTTGACGAGTAGTCTTTGTGAAATGTGCAAAACGTAGTTCGCAAAGTTTCGTTCCCGCAATATGTTTTATTTTTTTTAAGAAAATGTTTTGAGAATAAGAACCAAAGACAGTAGCCGTATTAGCCTACTCGGTCAGACGCACACATACTACCTGAACATATTTTATTCTCAAATGAAAACTTTTCTGCAAAGGTTTGATTCAAGACGCGAGAAAGAAGTCAGTCAACGCTTCTTTTGAGCTGGTCCCATGACGTAAACGAGGTTTCGCGATTCTCCAACCTGTGTCGCGCCGTGCACTCGAGGGTAAAGTAGACGCCCTGCAGGCATTGCTCAGGCATTCCACCGATTGTGCCGGGCTACTCCGTCGTAGTGTTGGATCCAGTCCTCGAGGTCGTCGTGAATCTCGCCGAGGAAGAACGTCGGCGTACGAGGGGCGACGGGCAGGTAAACGACGGGGAAGGAAGCGGCGGGAGTCTCAGTTTGCAGGCCCCGGGAAGTCATAGTTGGTTTCGTGGACTTCTTCCTCTGGGGGTCCGGTAGAAGTCCGAATTCCGGGGGTTGATCTTTGGTGCGGCGGCTTCCTCGGGTCTCGGTTGTCTCCACGGACGGTCTTCTTGAGCCGGGGGCTGGGCTTGCGCTGCGAGGCCTCGGAGGGGTACGTTTCATGGGCTGCGGTACCCAGCACCTCCACCAGAAATGTCACGAAGGAAGGCGACGAGAGGATGAACAGTGAACTAAAAATAGATGTTTAATCGGCGAACTCTGCCAAACAAAATAAAAGACGAGCGTCGAGACAGCAGAAAAGCGGGCGGCGATTTGGCGGCGTAACAGTAAGCGAGAGCGGGACTGACTCGACAAGGTCACGGGCTGCTCCTTATGTAGTGTGCGTCGGCATCGCGAGTTACGCCCCGAGAAAGAATAAATGCGAATCTACGAGAATACCGTGACCGGGAGCGGCTTGCTCGGACCTGCGCGCGGCAATGTGAAGATAGGAGAAAGCTCCTGGCTCCTTCGATACCTTGATAAAATGAAATCCTTTACGTTCGTGCACGGGTACGAATCCCTAAGAATGTTTTTTTATTGCGTTCTTCATTAAGGTTTACAGGCATAAACAACATATACGTCGTGGTAATAGTGTGGATCTCCGCCATCTTTTTCCGCCCAAAATGTACGCACGACATTGGCGAGGTCGTTCTTGAATTCCGTTCTTGATTCCTCCGGAAGCATTGGTAGAATCGGATTTATAGCTGTGCTCATTTCTGAAACAGAGACGCCCGTTCATTATTCACATAGTTCGTGTCAAACGTTGCATGTCGAGGGTAACATGACGGGCTTTATTGGTTGTAGTACGCGAACGGTCACTAGCCGTTCTGCCATTGTTAGACAGCACGAAGAGCGCCAGTTCGACAATTAACTTGAAGAGTTAATTGTTAAAATTAAATACTTCGCCTAGATGATGCAAGCCGCCGCCCGATTCAAGGGGTTCAACCCTATCCATCCATCCGTCCAGCCATTTATCGAAAATTGTTCCTGTGCTTGTTTTGTACCTCGTGGGGTCAAACAATTTCAAATATTGGGATTTAATGAGCATGAGTTGTAACTTTCTTCGAATGCATAGTTGGTGACAACAAGCACCTAGCTAAAGTTTGAAACGTAATGTTATTTTTGATGTTACCATGACGCCACGGGATGTCGGGATGTTACGTGCCGCGTGACGTCATGCGATGCTATCACTTCACGCGACACGTGGTTTGCACTCGGTACATTCTGTGCTCACCGGGTTTTGTCACCATGATCAAGTTTCCGTGTTTTTTTTTTTCCTTATCCATAGAGCGAGCGGAATCTCACGAGGGTAATACTCTGGACGTCACACGTTTAGTTTCGGTTTCAATTCCGGCGCCTGGCAACTAGAACCTGCGGAGATATGCCGCCGGAGGGCACGGGCGTCTGAGTAAACAGTTTCGGGTAACACTTTCGGAGCCGGAGGGACACACTTACACCGGGGCTAACACGCTCATGTATTACTTTATCCTGTGTAGTCACGTATAATAGATAGTTTTATGTAGCGGACATCTCCACTAAAGTACCATGTTGAAAATAAATATAGATAGCCTTTGTGTCATAACCCGTCAGGACACTGCAATCGGTGCTAAGGAACTAAGACTTGTACTCACCAATGGTTTCGTCCATGTCCTCGGCTCTTATTTCTATTCTTGAAACTTCACACGTGTAGGGTATGAGATTGACCGTTTCGAGCACTTTCCGCATGTACGAAATAAGGCCAGAGTGGTCGGCGATGTCATGACTCACTGGAGTGTAGAACTCGCAGATCTGAAACAAACAAATGAATTTCATTGTCCGTTCTATAACTACCTAAATACTGCGAAGATGTTCGTTTCTGGTCGTGTCTTAAACTCTCAGTGATCAACCTATAAGCGTAAACAAACAGCTATTTCACGTACTGTTTAAACAAGAATTATCAAGTTATTTTGGGGTTCTTTCTAATATTACTTCTAAAATACTATGCAGGGTGTGCGGAGGTAAACAAAAAACAAAAAATGGCTATTGCTGTTTGCTTCTTTTTGAGGACCCTCAGTGAGCAGCGTGTACTTTAGGAGCCTCACCGCCAAAGATTAACTGCGGTACCTCCCGAAAATTACATGCACGAAATCGACATGCCGTCCTGATCCCTTGGGTGAAAACAAAGAGCCCTTGTTCCTCAAAGTAATGACAAATCTGCCGAAGGTAGCATAGGTGTAACTTCACGACTACCTTTTCGACTAGCCTGGTCCATATACCTGAGAACGACTGCAAACCTAGAAGTCCCAAAGCGCCTTCACTACATCGTGAACGGCGAGGCATCGGCGGTGGGAACCTACCTCCCCCAGGCGCCGAAGATAGGCGCCAAGCTTTCCCGCAGCGTCGCCGAGGCGGTTCTCGGTTTTAGCAGACAATCTTCCGAAAATTTTTATTACGCTTGCTTCAGCGTGACGCGAGTCTGTGTAGTGCATGATTTTCTAGTGTTTTGACTTTCTTGGTTTGGTATTCAAGGTTTCTTTTTCAGTGGACCGTGCACATTGATTGCATTTGTAGGTGCTCTAATGGCCCATCGTTCTACGAAGAGGGTTGGTCGAGGCGCAGCGGTGTCAGCGCCAGCATTTCTTCCGTTTATCGCATTGTGCCATCTGTCGCCAGCACATCGAAGTAGGCTAGCACCGTTTGCCGATGCCGTCGTCCTGCGATCACCCAGGATCAGCGGAGTCGGTGGCGTTCCTTGTCTCGAGGTGATCGAAATAACTTCACTCGCGACATTTTGCTCGTGGCGGTACACATCGGGAACTCTAAAGCACGACACTGTGGCATTTCTAGAGCGTACCTCTCACGGAATTGCTCGCTACTGAACCAAGAGTCGTCGCGCACCTGGCCAAGCACACGGTGAACATAGGAGAAACCGGAAGTATTTCTGTCACCCTGTCATGGAGGCCGGAAGTGGCCCGAACACCCTGTAGAGTCAATAACAAGGTGAAAACGGCGGAGCATTTTTTTTTCGAACGCCCTTCTCTCAGCACCTGCTTGCTGCCTTCAGCAGTGCTTTGACTAGGCGTGCACCTTCGAAGCTCGCGAGACGCCGAACCGCTATCGACGGTGGAAAGCTCGAGCTGGAGGCGGGACTACTGAAACTCTTCCCAGCCGTTCCCCTCCTTTCCCTTTGTTTTTAAGCGTGGAGCTCATAATCAAGGGCCAACGTTACTAAAACCCTCAGTTGGGAAACTCACTCGTGAAACCTGGGCCGCTGGCGTCCACCGAGACCGAGCTAAATACGATAACAGCGCCACCCTTTAGTGACGAGTTCGAACATGAAAGTTGCTTTACATAACTACTGCGAGATGGCCCTGCGAGATGGCGCCACCGGCCCTTGCCCGACTGGACGTGCAGCCGTGCAGTTCCCAAAGTGAACGTTGCGGGAGAAATGGCGGCGTTCCGATCGCCAATAGCTCGGTTCTCAAGTACGGACCGGAGCCAGTTTTTTAAAGCAGGCTCAATGGCAGTTTCCCAACTGAGTAGTTCTAGTAACGTTGTCAAGGGCATACCTGAGCGTACGACTTCCATCGATCCATCCGAACGATTCTCCTCCATATTTCGAAGCTCGTCGACTGAGCCACAATGGTGAGCAGGCACTCGCCGCCAGAGGTCATCAAGTCGGATATATGTCCGAACGCCGTCACTTGGTCCTTGACCCAGTGCAGAACGAAAAACGAGTAGACGCGGTCAAACTTCCCGTAGCTCTTGACCAGACCCGAAGCGTCGTCCACAATGTCGTACACCTCGTGCTCGATCTGCGGATGTGGGTAATTCTGTCTGGGCGTACCGGACCATCTCCTTGGCCACGTCCGTGGCGACGATCCTGCGGCAAGGCTGGCATCGTGGCAGGAGTTCCTGGAGCGTGAAGTCGCCGGTCCCGCAGCCCAAGTCCATGAACTGCTGCTGGCCCGCGTTGGATTTGTCCCTGAAGGAAGACTGGAGGAGCTCGAGTGCCCGGATGTTCACGGTTCGCTGCAGCTCGTTGGCCTTCACGTAAAGTTCGGGAAAGAGCCTTGGAACTGGAAGAGACTCCTTGGTCGCCATGGGATACGGGGAATCCGTCGTGTTCGGAACGTGACGTCTAGGGCTCGAATACATGACCTTTGCTCGGGACAAATCCTGAAACGAAACGTCAGAATGAAACGGTTGCCAAGAGACCCCTTAGCGAAAACTAAGACGTTTGAAATATACCACATTCTAATTTGAGTGTATTTGAAGTACAGCTCATAATTGTAAGTACCGTAAAAATAGACCAAAAATACACACTTCTTTTTTTTTTACTTAGTTCTAAAATATATTTCTGAAAATAGTTTTAAATCCTTTATTTAAACTACATTTGAAGCTCTCTTCATGCGTTCTGAAATATGTAAGTACTAAATTAGTAGGCACAAAATACCTTTTAATTAGATTCCTTAAAATATTAGTTTATTTCATGCAAAATATACTCCAACCCTAAAAAAAGGCAGCGATCAAAAATATGTGCAGAATGCTCTTAAAATACCTGGAAATCGTAATTACTGTTGTGTTATACCCTAAGTACCTTTTGACTGCAATAATTTGGTAGTTTGACTTAAACTACCAAAGTATTGAAAAGCTCGCCTATCAGAAATTCACTTCAAGCAGATGTGGAGTACATTGAACTGCCTAAATACAACATTTGATTAGTTTGTATATTGAGTTGTGCAGCATCGCACTGATGAATCAGAGAAGTTTATGTTATTGTTTCCTTTTTTCTATCAAGAACACACCTGATGAGTTTCTTGCACACCAATCACAAACGGGGTTCGGGAACTACAACCACAACACTTGCTGATGCTGGAAAGCTTCAGCAAGAGCTGTGAGCAGATATGTTTGGCGTGGAATTGTGTTAGCGCAATGTTAGTTCACTGAATGTGTATACTCACCATTGCATGTGATGTGAGTAGTGACTTTAATATAGTGACATTAATGACCATAATAAATAGTCCATTAGTAAAGAAAAGCTAAATTACTATTTTAAAGTGAAGAAACTAGCTTGACTCGCTTCATCCTGAGTGGTGCTATGCAGAGAAGCAATAACATTTCTTCTAGAAGCCGTTTTTGTGGATATTGTTTTAGCGACTGCGCCAAATTATTATTAGTTGTACCAATGCTTTTTAGTAAGAGATATCGTCCACGAACTTCAAAACACTGTTTCCCATTACACAGACTCCCTAGGAGAAGATAGAATACTTAGAACCTTAATAAGTGCAGAGCTAATCACCGGCCAAATGATTACCTTGAATATGTAAGCTATATAAGGCTGTAGAGCAGTCAACGAGATTGTGATTCATGTGTCCAGTGCGTCATGGTTTTTGTGTTTGTGTTCGTTTCTGATGTGTAGTTGTGGGATGTATTTAGTAAAGCTTTCAAATTCCACAGAGATACATTTGTGTAGCCGCTTTTTAGGACACAAATGGCATCTTGAGGGGGAGGGAATTATATTTTTGGTATATCTAAAATCTTTTCTGATTAATATTTATGATATATTTTGAATACATTACGTGCGCATTTCGAATGCGGACAAAATAATACAGAATGAATACAAAATGAATATTCATATTCAATATATTTCAAATTCGTTTCAAGTACGGCCTCTTTTCGCTACGGGACTCTACAGAAGAAACGCGTTCACAGAGATTCGGTACTGCACTGCGGGTAAACTCACTGAGAGCGTATGAAGCGTGGGTGTGGTTTATTATATCCATGCGTTCTAGCTTCGTCGTTCGTTCTTCAGGCGAATACTGCAATCCCAATGGCTGCGAAGCCTTAAGATCATACTTGGGTAGTAATTCAATTATGCAGTGATTGAATTACTGTAATTTAATTACTTTTCTTGGTAATTTGTAATTGTAATTAATTACTTTCGGCTAAAAGGAATTGTAATTGTAATTTAATTACTTTCCATCGTCAGTAATTGCAAAATTTCAGGCACAATTACAATTACCTTTGCAAAACTTCGCGGCGCCAACGGAACCTCTCTGAAAGCCTGAGAGCCAGCACAAGCGGCCTAGCTCTCGGTGTAACACTCGCACACAGACACGCATTCACACACACGCATAACATAGATAGCGTCGCATTGTTTTGTTGCTTACACTGCGGGCTAAGAGACAGTCCTTTTTGGGGTTTACCTCAACGGCGGCGTGTAGCGCCGTCTGCGATGCGAGCAGCAAACAATAGCGTAAACATGCCAAAATATTGAAAGAAAAAAAATTGAGCTTCAGTTTTTTGCCGAAATTGGGACGTTTTTTGGTCTATGAAGTTATTTTTCTTTCTTTTTTTGCCAGCTTTTTACGTCGCTCTTCCAGTACCGTCGCATATTTGTATCTTTGTATTATTTTTAGGTTTGTTTCCTGTTGGTTTTACTTCGGATATTATTTGCATAATCATTTTGGAGACTGACCTCGCACCTGCGAATATTGTCACCAATGATTTGGGAACCCCGATTCGATTCTTATATATTTCTGAGCCATTATAATTTCAACTCAATGTAAATAATTTACAATACCATGATGTTTGTATGTGAATGCGGCCGTATTAGCGCGTGTGGATTTTAGTTTTATATTAACTCGTAAAATATTCATATATGACTAATTGTCGTATTTTTATTTGCCTGGCTAACAAAAGTCTGTCAACACGATTTTTTTCTTTAGCGATCTGGCGTCTTCCAGCATATGAAGTAATTTATTATTATATATTAAAAATATATAAACGTAGTAATTCATTGCCCCAAACTGTCAAGTTCTATCATAAATTTAACAAAATTTATAAAAGGAAAGTGCAATACGTGGCATATATGGAGCGATGCTTAAGCCTCCTCAAAAATTGGGGCAAGGAATGAACAAATAAATACGTTGCATTCTATAAAACTCGTTTGAACTTATATGGCCCAAGTCGGGTCGCTCTCAGAAATAAGTAATTGTAAAGTAATTGCATTACTTCTTAAAGGTAATTTGTAATTGTAATTAATTACATTTCACGTAGTAGTAATTGTAATTGTAGTTAAACTACTTTTGAAGCAAAGTAATTGTAATTGTAATTAAATTACATTTTGGAAGTAATTTACCCATGTATGCTTAAGATGTAGGGGAAGCGCCACGCGTTGCGTTTCAGGGGTTGCTAGAAAACAATTAAAAAATAAAAAGAAGTTGTTTTTTAAATTACCGCAAAAATAAATTAGGCATTGTCGAACGCTCCTTCTCAGCCCAGATGTTTGAACCAGATGCCAAAGTTTCACAACTAACAGTTATCTGATTCAAAAGTTACTAATAATTTTCTGCCTGTTTCTTCTTTTTTTTTTTCGTTTTTGGTATTTGGAGTTATTCGTTTCCGTGTATTCGACAGCTCCTTCGGCTGGAAATTCCCATTGAAAATGTCAGAGAACGACATAACTTTTGAACGAGATCACAGCGAGTTCTGAAACCCTGCCGTCTGCTTCGGACCCCTGGCGCTACATTTGGGTGAGAATGAGCGTTCGGTGGTGCGCAGTTTGTTTTTACGGTGAAAGGAACCCTTTAATTGCATGGAGGAGTCCATAAAAGACCGCATGGTAATGGTTTTAAAACGCAAACAAATATTAAGAAACGTTTTGAACAGAGTTAGTCAATCTCCCTGAAAACTACTGCCTGTTCGTACACACTCGTAGATCTTCAATAAAACTTAAAGGACCTACAGAGTTTGAAATTGAACACAAAAAATAGAATAAAAAGGTGTGCGACCATTTTCTTTTTCTTTGCCTTTCTCCAGTCCAGCCCACTTACCGTTTCCCTTAGTTCAGTTTCATTCTTTTCAACTCAATCATATTGGGTCCATAATGCTCTCCGATTTTTCGCAAAACCTCGCCAGAAATCTGTTTCTTTTTTTTTTAATCGACGAGTGTTTCTTAGAAAGGTGTTTCTTTTGTGTTATATATAAAACAATGCCTCGCATCGAATATTTAGGTGTTTGCAAGTTTACTTCTTTGCTTTTTTTTTCAGCACTACTGGGAGATGATTGCCTGTTTTATGAACTCATTATGGGAACCGATTCTTTTAAATCGCCTTGACACATTGATTTTTTGCTTGATTCACGACATAATTGCGTTTCAAGTTATGAAAACAGCAATAACGACACAGAACCACGGCTCATAGAGTTATTACAATAAACGCTAGAGGTTCAGGTGGCGTTAGTGTGCTGTTGCATTTTGATGCAGACAGTAACCAGTCTACACTTGACTTCCGGTAATGCATTTCTACGGGAAAGCGCAAATGCGTTTTCTCTTCGCGCTCGATTTAAAGGGCAAATATTACTTAGTGTTGTGAGAGAATAAAAAGTTTGGAACGTTTTGCAATCGGAGTTACACAAATATGTGTCAGAGCGTTTTTCTTTAGAATTCATGGTGTCGAACACTGCGCTAAATTAGCCCAATACATACGTATAATACGTGTTGACGTTGCAGACTGCTATTGTAGGGCACGTATTTACGCATCTATTCAGTGATATGAAACACACAGAGTGAATCAGCTTGACAAAACTCCGAAAGGATGCTAATATATGCCAAATCAAACAATCCAAACAGACGACAAGGACGAAGCATGGAGTTAGGGCACGAAGAATACGTTCTCGATTAGTAACAAACTGTTCAGTAACAAACTGCGTTTCCGTCACCTGAATGCTATTACAGCTTAGATAAATCCTAAGCACTTTTTAATTATTCTTTTTGCTTGAGTTGATAGCTTGTATTGACTTATCTTGCTGTACAACATACACCCGGGCCTCAATTGTTGCTAATTTAAGCATCGCTCAGTAATAAAAAGAAACCAATAACTAAATGAATTATACATTTATGATGTGAATACATCTAAATAGTACCCGTTACGAGTCAAGAAACTACGCTGATTTCTATTATTCCGTGGTGAAGAGAAAAATATCACGTACGTTTTCCCATAGGAATACACAGGAAGACTGGAAAAGTAGACTGGTTGTTGTCTGCTTCAATTTGCAATCGGAAGTCCCGTAGACACTAGCACCAGCTGTGCCTTTAGTGTTATTGTAATAACTCTATGCAACGGGCTGCATGGGCATCTCCTTTTGTGCACGTGTCGTTCACTGCCTTGCGTGTGTAATTTGTCTTTCTGCATGCACAGACCGTTAACAACAGTTGTTTCACGATAGATTATTCCGGAAATATGTGACGCCCCTACCGTCTGCTCGAAAGACGATTGCAAGCAAGGCACTTGGCCGCCGCCATGTCTCTGCTGGTGCGCAGAAGCTTGTGCAATTGCAAGCTTGCCAAAGCTTTGTTCACGAGCAAGTTGCATGCGCTTGCCCGTATGGGGCACCAGTCGGGTCGCCAAGCTTGAAATTGTCTTTACAGTACATGAGATCATCGAAGAATGGAAGACGAAGTTAACACCAGTTCCACATCTTCTGCTTTCAGCATAGAAGCCAGGAGTAATGCAAAAAAAGAGTATGTGATGACCTCCTTTCGTGTTCGTTTTGTTTTTGTTGTGAGTTCTGGGCTTTAATGATTAGACGGAATGAATCGTGCCGCTTCCAGGATACACTAAGCGTTTGAACCGCCATGAGCGTACATCGAAAGAGCCCCAATGATGGACTTGATGGACTTTTGAAAAAGGTCTGTTAGACCGCTTACGATAACAGCGCCACCCTTTAGCGACGAGTCAAAACATGAAAGTTGCTACTGCGAGATGGCGCCACCGGCCCTTGCGCGACTCGACCGGAACCAATACGTGCAGCCGTGAGGTTCCCGGTGTGGCCGCTGCAGGAGAAATGGCGGCGTTGCGATCGCCTTTAGTTCGGTTCTCGAGTACGGATCGGAGCCACGTTTTCAAAGCAGGCTGCATGGCAGTTTCTCATCCGAGTTGTTCTAGTAACGTTGGCGGGTACGAAGCGCGTAATTGGATCCCAGTCCTCGCCAAACTCTGACGCAGGCCACGTGTGCAATAATACATGCTCAGAGTATACGTGAGCAAACAATGACGGACAGGCGTTGGAGCAAATTTTTGAAAGGAGTCTATTGTGTTGTGTGTACGTTTAGACATTCGGAAGTTAGTCCGCCTCAGTGGGCGTCTGGTGTCTCAGCTGTAGATGAGAAATTTTCCCAGTGCAGTACAACCGCAAGCCTGGGGTCTTTAACGCGCATCATCCAGTAATGATACACAACCACACGGCGGCACGATGCTCATCCAAATCGAAACGGGAAGGGGATCGAACCCAGGATTGGGACAGCCCCAGAATTCCCCCGCCGCGAGGTGGATTTTCCAGGAAGGTCTATTGCGTTTGAACAGGCATTTGTTTTTGCAGGGGACGTGCGATCAGACCTAATCTTTTCCAAATGCACAGGCGCGTCATTATTAATTGTTGACGATTGTTATTTTGCGAGGGACGTCATTACGTCATGGTGTTAACGGTTGGCCGCCCGCACTGCACGAGCACTGGCGTAAAGACCATGCGTACATCAACAGGCTTGGTTTCATCTGAACACGAGGGCTCAAAGACGTAAATGGCGTGTGCGTCATCCTAAGAGCACGCTAATTTGTGTGGATAATCGTCACGAACGAAAGAGTGTACCCTGTGTGCGCTAACCCGTGTGGTAACTGCTACCGAAAAAATTGCAGGAGGACACTTAAGACTGCTTACGTGTAGGAATACGAAAGCATTCTTACAAGCAGCGCACCCGCTCCTTCGCGGCGCGACATGGCTGAAGGCAGAGCGTAGAACACGTAATACAGTAGTACACTGGGAGAGAGAACGAAAATTTCCCCACTCGCCCCCCCCCCCTTCCCTCCCACCCTCCGTGGCTCCGGCCCAAGTCCGGCCAGGCATGACACGTGACCCGAGAGGGTGAAGAGAGCGGCGGCCGCGCCAGCGGCACCCTCTCTTTTACCGGTGCGCGGGCCGCAGCGCCAGGCAAAGGCTCCTCAGTGAGGTGGCGCTCTTTGGAACTATATGACGCGTATCAGCCAATGGGAATTTATCTGCTTTTTCGCTCAGCCAGTGGTAGAATGGGAATTTATTTGCAGTTTTTCGCGGTTACAGACGCCGCCGGCTCCTCTCCATGGGACAGTTAATGCTTTCGCATTAAAAAGAGTAACAAAATATTTTGCTAGTTACTTGCCAATAAAAGGTGCGCATTACCATTACCAATAAAAAGAAACCCGCGGCAATGTTTGCGTTACTTTTATTTATAAATTAGACTTTTTACTGTTTAACGTTACAGCTTTGGATAAGAGCCATTCATACAATTTGGCGCCTAGAAACGCACAAAATAATGAAACGTTTAAGTTTTTTTTTAAGTCTTAATAAGAAGAGGTAACATGTAGAGTTCATGGAAACCCCTCTTACCCCTTTCCACTTTAGCAGGAAGGCCGGAGAGAAGGACGCGACCTCGTCTCCAGCGTTCGCTCTGCTAAACTGGAAAGGGGTGGCAAGGGAGCGCTGGAGCGATATTTGTGGCGCCGCGTCGTGGCAGAAATTCGCCCTAATGCGGCGTTTGCTTCTCCTGTCCTGCTGTCAGCTGCGATGGCGAGGAGAACGATGCGATGGTATTACAGCTTTCTACTAATCCTAATGCGCGATTTTTTTAATTTTTGTATTTTAGGGGGTGAGGGATGCGTATTTTTGCAAAAGAAGATTGCTTGTGTTCCATGTCTCCGTGGTTGAGGCGGTAATTCATGGAGAACCTCTGTCGACTGCGAAGTGTGTCTCGCAAGTACAAGTCTAGCATCGCCTGTGACATCCGGCTCAATATAAATGCTGTTTTTCTTTATGGTTTCGCTCGCACTTGAAAGTCATAGGTATTCGGTCATAGATGAGAATGCTGTATCGTTGAAATTGTCTTTTCGCGTACAGCTGCGCAGTCGCGCACACTCCTCGAGTTGAGGCAAGTGCTCTTGTCGGAGTTACCGGCTGCTGTAAGCATGCCGCGGCTGTTTTATTTCGTGCGAATGAAATATAATTCATCTCATCTATTTACCCAAAAGCCGTGTTTTAAAGACCTATTACATGAGGGGTTTGGCAGTAGCGTACATTCATAACAAAATGATCACATCATATGTAATTCACAAAGAAAAGTTGCGAAATCAGGTTCACACGTTATACGGAACTTATTTTCAACTGAACGCAAAAAAGAAATAAGGAAAATAACGCATAGGAAATTATACACGTTCTACTCGGGACACAGAAAATTGCTCATTTATTTAAATGACTCATGATTTGTGTTGGTCATCATCTGGTCTGGCAAGCATTCGGTAATCGACATATGAGGGGAGAGAAAAAAAGAATTAGTGTAAAGCGGAATTGCTAAACTTGACATGAATTATCGGTTCATGGAAAAAAAATTAAAGCCGTTTACAACTCCCTGTAACGCCAAAATAGAGCGCAGCTCTTGAGGAGGAGGAGGAAGGGTATTGGGGGGGTCACGTGACCTCGGGGGAGGGGTCACGTGACTTGGGAGGTCACGTGACCTGGGGGTCACGTGACCTTAGGAGGTCGCGTGACCTGCGGAGGTCACGTGACGTGGGCCGGTTACGGCGACGGCGACGCCGCTCAAGCCGGAAACGGGCGCCTAAGAGCTGCGCTTTAAAAGGTAATGGACAGAGTGGCAATAAGTGTTGCTGAAGTATGAGTTATTGTAGTACATCGCATGGGAAAAACAGATTCGGTTAATTTCCCACCTGTTAGATAATAAAGGAAGACCAAGATTGAACTTTAAAGCGGACACGCTACTTTAAGACGAGAAATTGTTTAATATAAACCGGGCAGCCCGGTTTTGAACATACTAATTTCAAAGTTAGGTAATTTTAATGTACATGCCATATAATGCTTGCATATTCTAGTTTAGGTCGTATTATTGTTTTATAAGCCAGTACTCTAGTTGCTATGGGGACCAGATATTTATTTATTTATTTCAGTACCATCAGGCCCCGAGGGCACTACAGAGGGGAGGGGCGAGTAACAAAACGTTTTACAAAAATGAGTATAATTACAAAAAATTAACAAGAGAAAAAGCAGTCAGGGTGCCTGCTGACAAAAATGGCTGGTAATTGCAGTTCTAAAATAATCAATTGATGATTATAGATACTGAAGATGCGGGAAGGTGGTTCCACTCCGATGACGACCTGGGTATTAAAGAGGCGAGGTTCCACCTTAAAAAAAAACAATTGATTTTAGTGAGCTGTTGATTAAGGTGTCGATGTGGTGATTCCATCATATATATTGCCGCGAGCGCAGCTGACCAAGTAGGCGGCGCGCCCGTGGCTTATCGGTTAAGGCGCTTGCCCTCCACGCAGAAGGCCAGAGGTCGATTCCTGGCCGCGCCTACACATTTTTGTTGACGCTGTAATGTGATGTTCTAGTAAATTCGAGAGCCGCCTTGCTAATTCGAGGTTAGAATGTTCTACGGACCGAACTTTCTACGCCGAATGTTCCGGAAGCCCACGCGTGTACAAAAGGTGCTCCGCCTGGCAAGCCGAAGCAGTTTCGCCTCAGCGTTCGATCTGCTGCTTCGCCGCTTTCGACGCCCGCGACGCTCTGCTGTTATCTTTTGTTTCCTTCTTCATTTTTGGGCGCAAGTTCGCCCCATTAAACGTTTCAGTTTCCTCAGTTATTCCTTGTTTGTCACCTCGTCATTCGTGACAATATCAGAAAAATGAACACCATGGTATTTGCATAATGCTACTGATTTTAGTTGCTGCGTTAGTAATTAATAGTGTATGAAGGATTTCTTTGAGTTTGTGGCAATGTTTATTAGCTTACATTTTGCAGAATCATTGTACTCTCCGCCGCCCTCTCTTGCGAAGGCCGAATGTTCATCTGCCATTGTGAGCACCACGCACTTATAGCGTCATGGTCATTTTGAAGGATGTGATGGTCCATGGGACTAGACTCTTTTCGATAAATCGCACAGTCGTCTGCAAATACTCGAATAGCTGATTTAATGGAAGATGGAAGATAGTTCATATACATAAGAAAAGGATGGGACCCACAACGCTGCCATGGGGGACACCTGAAGTTACGGGGACTGATAGTGATAAAGAATTGTTAACCGAAACCGGCTGTTGTCTGTGTTAAAAACAAGGTTATCCAGCTGATTAATGAGTTAATCTGAAGAAGAGTATGTTTTAAAAGCAGTCGCTTGTGAGAAACGGTGTTGAATACCTTAGCGAAGTCTATAAGTATGTGCGTCTGGTTCTATCGATGATTAAAAAGTGAAATGAATGTCCGTGACAAACTCAAATAATTGGCTGTTGCATGAATACTTTATTTTTCTGAAACCGTGCTGGTTGGGGAAAAGTTGCATTGATTGATGTATCAGATAATGTTAGTATAAATAACATGTTCCATGACCTTACAAAGAACACTAAAGAGTGAAATATATCTGCAGTTAGATAGATTTGATCTATCACCCAATTTAAAGATGGGTTTAACTTGTCGAAGCGCCAATCAGAAGGTACATCACCAGAACTAAGATTTTGCTGGTAAAGAGCGGCGAGTATATTTGATGCTGAGTGCTTTGTCAGTTTTGAAAAATTTGGCAGATATACCGTCAATTCCAGGGTGCTATTGGAGGACAATTTTTTGATTGCCCTGAGGATTCAATCAGAACTGAATAAAAGAGCAGGCGTAGGTATTCCCTGATAAGTCAGAGAGTAGAAGGGGTGTGGACAGATTTCGTGGGTAGAGATGCTGGGAAAGTATGAATCTAATAGGTTGGCAGCCTGGTCATCACTAAATGTTTCGCCTTGATCATTTACAAACACAGGGCTATTTTCGGTTTCTTTTGGATTTACTGTCTTCTAGAACCTTTTGGGAACCGTAGAAAGAATATATGGTAAAGTGACAAAAATATGACTTTTGGCTTTTTTACTTCGCACTTTGCTCAATTTTGAATAAAAGCGATATGATGACAAGCAGACAACTTATCAGTTCTCATTCCGTTCGCAAATAACCTTTTTCTTTTATTTAGCATGCGTTTAAAACAACAGGTAAACCAGGGAGACGTGCTATCAAATCAAACGGACGTTTTGGGCATAAATATTTCAAGCGATTCCATGAACGTGTTTTTGGTGATAACCCAGTCTTCACTTGTGGATCGTTTGCCATGAGATGACATGTAATACTTTCCAAAATCTTTCATTGCAGACGTCATAGCCTTCGATGTTTGCACATGAAAAAGCAAATATTTGCATCGAAAGATTTGTTGAGCGACTTAGTTGTGCGATGTTTGGACATGAATAAGAGCTTGATCACTAATGCTCTCTATCAGCGGCGTAGACTTTCCATTTTCCCAGGGGGGGCTGAGAAGTTCTTTAGGGGGGGGTGCTGCGCGTTGCCTTATCGCCAGAACTGGAGATTGAAGCTAACGAAAGCACGCTGGGATTCCCTTTCCCATTTCGTCAACAATGGCAACGTGGGCGTTACATTGTTTACATGCCACTACTAGAAGCTCGTTACATGGCACGTAAACGAGGCGTCGTCATGGCACGTAACGAGCCTCGTGAGATCCGGGGGAAGGGCACATGGCCCCCCCCTTCCCCCCGGATCTCACGAGGGGGGCACGAGCCCCGATGCCCCCCCGAAGTCTACGCCTATGCTCTCTATAATACTAACAGAGGTCACACATTCGGGATTAGTGGTTAGAAATAAATATAATATAACGTCATTACGTGTTGTTTTGGTGATCATTTGGTGAAGGATATAAACACTCGCTATTCAAAGAAACTCTGCGCAGTGGCGAGAACGTTCGCAGACTGCAAATGGCATTAACGTCGACCAGTTGATTTCGAAGTAGTTAAAATCGCCAGCCAAAAAAACAAAAAACATGAATGATTTGGAAACTTTTTGGTTACGGCCCCAAGAACATTGTAAAGCGGCATGTTGAATTCGTTGCGATTAACATGGGCTGGACGATAAAAAACATCGACCAAGAAACAGAGAAAATACAATTTTACTTGGATCAAAAGCACTTCAAGATGAGAATAACGTTCAACTTGGCAGCATAATCATTCAATTTGGCAGCATGATACAGCTTTTTTAACTGCGATGATTACACCTCCACCGCTGGCGTGTTGTCTGTCTGTCCCTTAAATAATATATGATCGATTTAATTTTTTAATTTTTTTTATTTTTGATATTGAAGGAACGGCTTGCTAGAACCAGCGTCTCAGCTGAGACTGGGTGAAGCACTGCCAAGCCAGCGCCGAGCTGAGCGGGACTCAAGTCGCGCACTCAGTGCTCCCGCTCGCGAGCCTGTTGCAGTGCCCAGGTCTCATCCAGTCGTCAAGCTCCTGCTGGCGTATATCGGTTCATCGTTAAAAATACTTCTCAAGTTAGCAACGATGAACGAAAGATTAGCGGTAAAAGTGCGGGTTGGGGACTTGCGGTTGACAGTGCGTCAGTCATTCTGTTCATTGTCGCGGCACGTACAGAAGACAAAACAATTGTATTACTTGCCAAGTCATGCGTGTATGACTTAGTGCCGAGGTTTAGTTTGTTGTAACTAATTTTAGATTTTGTCCCGCTTTCACTAAATTGTCCGGCAAATTTCCACAGTTCCTGCCGCGCGAAGCGCACGTTAAAAAAAAAAGTCTTCGGAAATCCGAATTCGGGGCTTTTCCTTCTTTAGTTTGAAAACATTGCGAAGTACCTCTTCTTTACTTTGAGAACAAAGACATTTTACAATAATCGGTCAATTTGTTCCCGATCGTTTTCGACCCATTCGATGAGCCCTTTCAATTTCACCCAATTAAATTCCAAGGATTTCTCGCACAAAAGAAGTCACGATGACTTTGGCGTCATTCATCGTTTCGTTTTCTAACTCTCGAAGGCTTTTGACAATTAAATTATTTCGCCTCATTCTGTTCTTCAAGTCATCTAGGACATTGCTGATTTTAGTGAGATGACCACGAAGATATATTGAGTCGCTTTTGATGCCGTTTACGGTTGTTTCAATCGTGTCTGAATTCTTCCGAATAATTGGGACTTCGTGCACTTTGATCTAAAGATTAGAAACACGAGCTCCGAGGGCAGCAATGCCGCTGTTGATATGATCCAACCTCAGAGAATTTTCTTGACGATTTTGATTTGACGCTGCATTTAGTTCTTCCGACAGCTTTTTGCAGTATATCGATTCTTCCTGCGTTCGTGATAGGCCCCGGGTTCGCCTTAATGTCTCCAGTGGAGGTCAAAAGCACGGTCATGACAACAGCCACCATTAACAGCTTCACAGACCCAAACGTACCTCTGACTGGAAGCTGTAAGCACTTTGTTTGCAAGTTCGGGATTACTTTCCTTTTAGGTAAAAAGGAGCCGATGCGTGCTCTACATCTAGCTATATCAACACCCCTCACAACAAGCAGGCGTTAAAGCCAAGTAGCAGTTGGGAGATTCACAGACAGTACAGTACAAAATCGCGCACAGAAGTCTCCGCGCTCACGTGCAACGATATCGACACGATGTGTGTGTGGTACCGAGCCAAGGCCGTGAATTCCGCGGGTGGCAGTAGTAGTAACTCGTGCGGCTTAACGTCGCCTAGGTTGGCCTAGCTTTTAACACTGGCACTGGCAGGTTGGCACTGGCAGGAAGGTTGTGAAAAGAGGCATCGAGAGTTCGTGTCTGGAAGCTTCCCTCAGAAAGTCATGCTGGCACAGCGCGCAAGGTAGCTATAAGGGGCAGATAGAGCGCTTGCAGAAGGCGGGTTTCCCGCTGAGATCATTGGCTGAGGTGGCGGAAAGCTTATTTAAAAAGATTAAAAGGTCCCAGAAATCAATTAGCGATAGATCGACTTCGAAGCCAGTTGTCATCCCAGATGTACAATGTCACCCACAATTTGAAAAAGGTAGCCCAGCGCTACAATGCTTCGTTGATTTTTTCAGTGCCCGATAAGATGGCGCGACTTTGCCGCCAGATAAATAATCCACAGCTGTCTTCAAATCCGCGCACAGCTAAACACCGAAATAAGTACGTTGAATCCGCTACCCGCGGCGTTGCCTACGAAACTCTGATGACGTGTGGGATGACGTATATGGGCCAGACGGGCAGGCGCGTGAACATCGTGCACCCGCGAGCAAGCAGCTTTCACCAGAACGACTTTTTCAGGACATCCTGCGATTCATTGCAACAGATACTCTTGTACCCCGGCCTTCAATGACACTATACATTTGGCTAGATACGAAGATAAAATATCAATTGAATTACATGAGGCATCTGAAATTAGGGCCAGGGAGACAAAATGCACAGGTGACACGTCCTTAATATTATCTACAAATTAGTTTGAATTTCTGAAACACTGGCTGGGGAGATGAGGATGACGAATTGTTTTCGGGTGGAATGTTTGCTATTTATAACAGATGCCTACACGAATAAATCTTCAGTTGAAAGTCAGCGCTGTGTCCTGTTGTTACTTCTATTTATTTATTTATTTATTTACATACCCTCAAGGCCTTGGGGGCGTTACAGAGGGGAGTGAGGAAAAAAAACAACAAACAGTAATAGAAGACATGATAGGTCACGGGTCACTTTCGCAAAAATAATTAGTAACAGCACTTTTAAACACATCTAACGAGGGTAATAATATTAATGACGCCGGAAGGTGGTTCCACTCTGATGATGTCCTAGGAATGAAAGAATCGTGGTAGTCTGAGGTTCGAGAATGAAAAACGCCGACTTTGTACTGATGATCAATGCGTGGAGAAACGTAAGGTGGGACTAGGAAGAGCTTCTCTTTAAGAATGGGGTTAGAATTGTATATTTTATAGAAAAGACATAGACGAGAACACTTACGGCGCAAAGAAAGCAGTGGCAAGGAGAGAAGAGATTTCATGGATGATACACTAGCTGTACGGTGATAATTATTAAGTATGAAACGAGCGCCGCGGTTCTGAACTGACTCGAGATGAGAAATGAGTGTCGTCTGACCAGGATCCCAGATTGAAGCTGCATACTCTAATTTTGAGCGAACCAAAGATTTGAATAATATTAGTTTGAGAGAAACTGGCGCTAGAGAAAAGTTACGTTTTAGGTAGCCTAACATAGAATTGGCATTAGCAATGATGTGGTTAATATGAATATGCCAGGAGAGGTTAGAAGTAATATGCACACCGAGGTATTTATATGAAGTCACACATTCTAAAGAAACTTTATCA
Organism: Ixodes ricinus; assembly: GCA_037355805.1. NCBI lineage: Eukaryota > Metazoa > Arthropoda > Arachnida > Ixodida > Ixodidae > Ixodes > Ixodes ricinus. The sequence continues at coordinate 113,211 of JAZHYW010018247.1, forward strand.
AGATGATAGATAAAAGGCGAAGTGTTACGGCGAGACACTTTCATTGTTTTACATTTTTTAGTGTTAAGTGTCATGGACCACAGCTTGCACCAATCAAGAACAGCATTTAAGTCGTTTTGAAGAAGGAGAGAGTCAGAACCATTAGTAATCTTACGATAAATAAAGCAGTCATCCGCGAACAAACTAAGCGATGATGAGACACACAACGGCAAGTCATTGATGTAAATGAGGAATAACAAAGGACCTAGAACGGAGCCTTGAGGGACGCCAGAAGTAACAGAAGACACTGAAGAATTAGAGTTATTTACATGAACAAATTGAGAACGATTTTTAAGAAAACACTCAATCCAAGTTAGTATGGTCAAGGTTGAGTTTGCTAAGCTTGAAGAGTAGTAGTTGGTGAGAAACTTTATCAAATGCTTTGCAGAAATCAAGAAAAATACAGTGAACCTGGGATCCATGATCAAGTAATGAAAATAAATCGTTAGTAAAGACGAGAAGTTGTTTCACAAGAAAGAAATTTACGAAAGCCATGCTGTGAGGACGAGAAAAAGAGTTGGATTCGAGATATTTAACAAGATGTGAATAAATAATATGCTCTAACATTTTACAAGGAGTACCGGTTATGGAAATTGGTCTATAATTGTCGGGGCAGTGTTTGTCGCCTGATTTATGAAGTGGAACCACCTTGCCAGTTTTCCAATCTTCAGAAATGACACCAGTAAGAATAGATTGCTCAAAAATCTTAGTAAGAAAAATTGCACTGCAAATTTTAGTATTCTTTAGAAACTTAGTGTTAATATTATCAATACCACATGATGAAGACACTTTGAGGTTGTCAATCAGCTTAACAATGCCATCAAAATCAAACACAAGCTGGTCCATAGGAAAGAAATCATGATTAGGGTAAGTAACAATAGAACAGCTTACATCCCTCGAAAACGATTGTACAAACACCTCATTGATGACTTTTGCAGAGTCATCGTTATACATAACAATGCCATCAGAGTCATAAAGCAAAATAACCTTGTCTTTCTTGCCATTAATAACGCTCCAAAACCTTTTGACACTAGTTGATAACAGACGGGGCAAAGTTTGGCTGAAGAAAGTTTGTTTAGCGTCCTTAATTGCATTTCTGTATAAATTATCTGCGTTGTGGTAAACCGCCCAGCGCTCAACAGTGTCTGTACGCTTAGCAGTGCGGAACAGGCGTTTCTTTTTATTTGAAAGTCTTTTCAAGGCACTATTAAACCATGGGGACGTGCAGCTATTAGTAAGAAAGCGACGTGGGACGAAAGAATTGATAAGGGAATTGACTTTATTTTTGAACATTGTCCAATTAGTTCGACAGAGCGTTCAAAAAAGTTGGATAGGAAAAAGTCAAGGAATTGCGCCAACTCGCTGTTTATAGCCTCAAAATCAGCTTTGCCATAATCAAGAAAAGAGTTATTCCTCGCTTTTGTAAAGGCAGATACAGGAGCGCTTAGGTGAAAGTGAAGTAAACAGTGATCGCTGATGGCAGGTAAATACGCAAGAGAGGATGCAAGATCAGGCGCAATAGAAAGAATAAGGTCCAGCACGTTCTCAGAAGTTGCCGTAACACGAGTCGGTCTAGTAACTATCTGCGTTAACGAAAAATCGGAGCAGAGACTTAAAAACTCGGAACACGCAGCAGAATTTGAAGATATGGTAGGATATAGACCAGACCAGTCAATGCCGGGGAGATTAAAATCGCCCAAAAGAAGCAAAGGCAAGGCAGGAATCCTTGTACGAATTGTATTCAGAGCATCGTGTAAATCTATAAAAAAGTTTGCTGCGGCATTAGGAGGACGGTAGCACGCGCACAAAATAACCTGTTTATGGCTAAAACGCAAACGCACACCAATAAACTCAAGAGATGTAACAATGTTGACAAGACAAGACTCAATGCTATCATTTACCGCGATTATGACACCACCACCACGCCTAGATAGCCTATCGCATCGATAAAAAGAGAAACGTTTCTCGCAACAAAAACTTTCGCTGTCACATACAACACCAGATAGCCAAGTTTCAGTGAGTACAACAATGTCGGCGAGTGAAGAATCGATGGCTGAAGACAAGTCATCGCGATTGCGAAGAAGACTTCGAATGTTGGTGAAAAGCACTGAAAGATAAGGACTAGAGTTGTTCTGTATCAGGTTATGTTATTGTGATGACGCTGACAAATCAGCCACAGGGTCAGCATTAACACGAATGTAACTCGTGCTCGGCGTGATATAATCGCGGACCTCACAAACGGCATCGCTGGCCGCGCAGTAAGAAAAACATTTGTCGTCAAAAAACACTTTGTTGTAGCGTAGACTAAAAGACTGTATGAGCCTTAGCGAATTCGAGCGGCTTTCTTCTAGCAAGACGAGTGGCAGGGGAAAAATCCTCTGCGACGGAAGTGGCACTACCGCGCAGTTTGCCTCTCGAGGAAAAAACATGGTCTTTCGTTTTGAGGAACGAGAATTTCACTAAACCGGCCGACATTTACTGGGGTTAAAAACACGACCGAGTCTATGTGCACGAATGATACCCTCAGGGGGAACGATGATCTTCATTTCGTTTGCAATGACGTCACGCACTTTGCTTTCAGATACAGCCCAGGTCTCAGAGTTTGAGTCGGGAACACCGTAAAATATTAGATTATCTCTTCGAGACCTGTCCTCAAATTCATCAAGACGTGATCGCAGACTGGCCTTCTCGCGTGACAGGAAGGTTACAGTTTCTTTCACATCTGACAACTCACGCTCCAAAATGTCCAGACTGGCTATCTTTTCTTCCACAGTATTAAGCCTCCCTTGAATATCGGTGACCTTTAGTTCAATTGACTTTTGCCCAGTCTTAATAGCTTGAATATCCTCCATGATTCGGGTCTGTCCAGCTTCAAAATTTGCCTGACGAGCGTTTAAGCCTCTCAGTAAAACAAGCATCTCACTCATCTCTTTTGTCTGAACTTCTTTCTTATCTGGGCCAGGATTAAGTTCAATATCACCAGACAGAAGAAGCTTCAGACCCGAAATACATTCGCAAGAACATAAAAACAGCACTTGTGGGCATGGGAACACCAGTAGACAGAGGTTGTTGGATTTTTTACAATGCAAAAAGGAAACGGTCCAACCTGTACGAAGAAAAAGCAGAAAGCGTTAGCTGACTGCATGACTGGCTGTTCCACATGCCCACTGAAGGACCGAGGGGCGTGCTGGCAGTTTCAATCCAGTGACGATGTCAACGTCGATGCCGTTGGACTGCTGTACTGAGGTGACGCGACGATTGGAAGTGCAGCAGAAAACCAAGGTTGCCAGGAGGAGTAGATGTCTGGTTGTGGCAGCACGGAAACTTTCGGCAAGCGCGCTCCCTCCGAGGCATACCACGGGCTTGTTAGGACCGGACAGCCGCGAAACATCGCCGTGAACTGTACGAAGAAAAAGCAGAAAGCGTTAGCTGACTGCATGACTGGCTGTTTCACATGCCCACTCTGGCTGTTCCACATGCCCACTTAATTTTGTTTCTCGCGACCACCACCAGGGTATTATTTCCGGCTTCTGGTTGGCCACATTCGAATTTGTGAAGACGCCCTGGAACACGCCCAGCACGCTCTCGGCCAATGGCGTCTCCTCATTTGACTCCAACTTCGTATTGGCCTCTGAGCAACTGAACGCAGCGAGTCTTGGAACAGAGTTCTCATGAGGTTTGAGTACATATAAAAATAGCGTCGTCATGAGACAATTCAAAACGCTGTTTTGAGCTCGGCGCGAGCGCAGTGACGATGACGCTACTGCTCTGCGTACGCAAAGCTCTTGGGTACGCTGTCTTAAAACTCACTATTGTACCCAAACACACCTTTGTGAACTCGTGTTGAATCTTTTTTAATGCATCATCATTCACCACCGTCGTGTAAAAACCATTTCCTGTACAGCTGCCATCAGGAAGAAACTGGAGCCAAGTTCCTTTATGTCCTTGGTCAAGGTCCCCGCAGGCACGCTGCAGCTGACGCGCTGCATGAGCCGCACGAGTACGTAAAACATGTTTACGTGACCTAATTTCTCCCCGGGACACGTCCTGGGGCCCAAACCGAACGTGAGAAGCGGAGGCAGGCCTTCCAAGTTCAGCTTCCCTGTTGCAGGATCTAGGAAGCGTTCGGGTCTGAAGACATCTGGATCCTTCCAGAGAGCGGGATCATGGTTCACTGCGTGGATGTTGTAGAAAACACCCGTGTCCTTGGGGATGAACTTGCCACCTGCAAGTATTGAACTATTTGCGTCATCAGCCTTACTCAACTAAAAAACAAACAAAAAAACACACAAGTACCGATAAAGTTTATATCCCATGATACAACACGAAAGACCCATCTAAAGAGGAGTCTGAAAGTTAAGAAGTTTTATCAGCCAACTTCCCAATTTTAATTACTTAAAAAAGAGCTCCCTTTTGTATCGCGTTTTAAACACATAAAACACGCAACATACCACGTGGGTCAAAGGAATTGATGGCTGTTTGAGTGGCCAGCATAAATCGGTTTCTTAACGCATGGCGCTAGGATTTAGTGCAGAGGTGCCCGAAGGTGGTGGAAGCTTTCGCTAAAATTGTAGAAATATTGGCTCCCCTGAGTAGATCACGAAAAATCTAAAACTATGTTCTCCCTATACTTTGCATGTACAATTAAAACATAATTTGTGGCGCTTATTTGGGCCCAGAAAAGTAAAAAATAGGTAAGTCATTTGTGTTTTTTTTTCCATCTCCACAATTTTTCAGACGTAATAAATGCCTACATGGCCCTAAACGATTTTCTGGTGATTTTGAGAAAAAAAAAGCTTAGCGATATTTTTTCCAGACAAAAAGCCAGTTTTTATTTCTCTTTTTTTCGGAGGTTTCATGTATTCGTACTCTCAATTAATTAATGCACCACGTTCGAGCACCTCTGTGGTAAAACTTAGCGCGATAAGTTAAGAAACCGATTTATGCCGTCTTGACTCACGCGGTACGGTCGGTGCGGTGCGCCGCGACTATTTAATTCAAGATATTGCTGATCCGACTGGTTATTAAAGACCTGACGAATAAAACAAAGCAACTTCTCTTTCATCTGGCGCTCAAAGTATAATATACAACCGTAGCCTATCATCAAATTGACCTGTGCGTGCATCATTGAGAAAAATGGATATATGTTGTGTGCCTTTTCGTGCGATGGAATATGGATCGTACGGCTGCATACGTTTGTATTTCAATGGTGCAGAAACGCCTAAACAATGTCACTGGTATCGTATCCGAGCTTGGTGTTAAATGGCTAAGAAGCGCACTCACCTGCATGCGTGTCACAAGATGTGTTGTGTGGAAAGCCCATGGGAAGAATGGGGTAAAAACGGAGCGTCTCGTAGAGGCAGGCAACGGTGTATGGGAGTTTCTCCCTGTCTTGCAAGGTCGGCGGTGTTTGACCTGGAAGAACGGGGCCAAGATAGCACAGTTCTTTGAGCCAAGATTTGATTTTGTGTCTGGGAAGCCAGGGTGGAGCCAAACTTGACCTTCTTTGGCCAGGGTCTAAATATATTGTCTAATTCGTCAAACAAGTGTCAAAGTTGAGCTTTAGGGCTACTATTTTTACGCTCATTTGGCATCTTTGAACTCGCCAAACAAATTCCAAAATTAGGCCTCCCTTCTTGTTGTTTTCTTTTCGTGTAGAAAGTTTGTTCCTGAATTGCCAAAATATTAAGTGCCATATTTAGACTTCACCGTTGTTAATTCTTCGGTCCATGCATGGTATTTTTGGCTCAAGTCTAAGACTTTCGCAATTCTATCCCGAGCCAGAGAAAAGCCATAGAAACTCCAAACAAGTACACTGGCGCTAACTAACGCATTTGAGCAAAGCATTATTAGACCCAAGTTAGGACCTTATGATTGTCAATCCTGTGGTTGGGCGTTTTTGTGGTGGGCTACCTGGGAGATCCCTTTTATAAAGCATCCGCCTGAAATTCTTATCACGATAAATATATTTTGGTAGTAATATATCTGGCGAAATCAGAAAATTAAAAGTATGGGTAGAGTGCTCAAATCGGCATTATGCTGCGTCTACTACCGCACTAGTGTAAAAAAAAAAATATCCAAACAGGCTCAATCTAACATCATCAAACGTTACCAATCAAAGGATTGAAAGAAGAATAAACAAACTCCTTCAAGAGAAGTATTGCTGTATCACCCTCGGAAGAAGGAAGTCTAAAATTCGAAATACATTGAAACTTTACTTACTAAGAAGTAAATATATTTCTATTGTGTCATCCTTTATTTTATGCGTCCGCGCCTCAGGGGTTAAGATGATGAGGTTCCCTAACCAGGTCGTCTGCATACTTTCACTTCTTGTAATTGTTTAAATGAAAAGGTCGCAGGAGTGCATTTTTGGTCAGTTGGTCGCGTTAGTTCACTGGCGAGAACAATCATAGTCACTGTCAGATTAAAAAACACAGAGCGTGGCAAACTTGGAGCATCATGTCATCGCTCTTCAGCTGATGATGTGTTTCGTAACCAAGTGTTTCTTAACCTTCCCCAATGTCCTCCAGTCCACTTCGCTGCAGATGTTTTGGAGAGACAGTCCTTACGTGATCGTTTAACGGCATAAATGTTTTTTTTCTCGATTTTGCTCACTTTCAAATTCATCTCATTTTGTTTTGTAGATTTAAGTGAGGAACATATGCTGGTTTCGCATATTCCGAAAAGCAGATGCTGTAAGCCTATTCCTCTACGACATTTGCACTTTTGTGTATTCGAGAAAAACAAAAAAAAAACGAGAAAAAGTTAGGGATCAAGTCGAAATTGGAGCCCGATACGTATGTTAAGAATCATCAAATAAACGACATCACAGTTTGCTTTACGAAGTCAGGGAAAGATGGAAATGTTGAAAAGAAGATAAAATTTAATGTCGATTTGGCGAACTTTCAGTATGGTGAACACCAGAAACCGAGAAATGAAACATTGACGTCGAAGTTTTTGTTAATTGATCTCGGAATTCCAGGATGTGAAACTCCGTCCTAATTCACAAACAGAAAAAAACAAAAAAACATTACATGTCTATCATTATAAAGTTCGTAGCACGTCACATATACGTAAATCTTCTGTGGGAACTCTCAAAGGATGGCTATACTTCTTTTCCGCATACGTCCGAGAGCAGCCAACGGCTAGAAAACGCACAAACGCACGAAATAAAAACGCAAGGTCATGGCGCATTCGCTGCTCTTGATTGCTTTGCCGGTGATAGCGCACGTGCAGAAAGACGACGAGCTCCATGATATTGCACTTTCGTCACTGCTTGATTGGACCGATAGATTCGTTGCATCGACTGCACTATGACGTACGGTGAAACGAAGTATAGTTTCCATACCTAATATATAAAATTAAGTTTAAAACGTCATAGTGATAAATAAAACAAAATCCAGTCGAGAGACGAGTAGTAGTATTGCTGTCCTTACCAAGGTGGTATTCGATTTCTCGTTTGATCCTTGCCTGGATTTCCGGTTTCCGAGTCATCGTCAGACATAACCACTGCAGTTCTCCCAGAGAAGTGTCAGTCGCCGCTGAAAAATATGGATTCTGAAAACCTAAGCTTACCCTGAGCGAAGTCGAGGAATGCCGTCTTTAGTTTCGCCCAAGAAAAGTAAGCTTAGAGTCATGTGACTGTGTAGCTGGAAGGTAACTGTTGTACGTATATGGTATAGGACATCTAGGCGTATTGCAGCTATTTCTGAAAATGATTGACATACAAGGCAAGAAACCAAGGTCGAAATTTTAATATAACGTCGCGTTTTAACGTACTCCAAACCGTAATTGTTTCCATAAAAGCCGAAAATTACATCAAGAACATCAAGATAGATTTTCAGCAAAGGCACAAGTAAACGCATTTTAGAGTTTTGCGGGGAATAGCAGAGGTGTCTGAGTAAACGAAATTACACGTTGCTCTACAAAAAAAAAACAAAAACGAGCACACTAAAATTTGTTTTTTTTATTTTAATTGAAAACTGAGGTCACGCTGGCTTTCTTTAAATATGCAGTTATTGCTAAAGGCTACGGGCTCCTGAGAAAATAATGTCATTCCTTAACCCCGCGCAATAAAATAAAACAGCCACATTTCATGGTAAATATTGTGAGAAATTAATAACGTCGTACTGAACCCAGCGATTCCTTACCAAAACCGACGATCATCATTATCGCACAATAAAAAAATATCAAAATGATTAAAAAAATCAGTCTCGATAAACTACAACCCTGTGCTCTCACCTCCAAAAATATCTAAAAGTATCTGGACCATGTTGGCTTCGGTGAGGTACTGAGCGTCACTTTTTTCTTGCTGAAGTGCCTCTTCTCGTGCAGCCAACATTGAGTGAGTGAAGTTTCGTGTCGTCCCTGTGGAAATACTACCGTTATGAGCATCCCATGGTAAAGTGGCCAAAGGAAATAATAAAATTTTTAAGGAGTGAAACCTCTCGTCCGAATGGTTTCAAATGGTTTATGCAGTCCCGTCGATACACCAACCCTTCGACACCGCACCGGATGCAAACAAGCCCCTTCTGCCCCTTCTCCCGGCCTATTTATCGGCATGATCTATCCGTTATCATCACGTTAGACCTCGTGACTACTCGAGATTGCTTCCGATGAAGCCCGACAGCGCAACTGACAGTCATGCACAACTAAGTTGGCAAGACAAGTCTACCCTTCAACTGAAATACTTTTTTTTCTTTGAACAGCACATTGCTAGAATTACACAGCGCTACATACACATCACGTGCACAAATACAATACATACTAGAAGACACCAGAATAACGAGGGAAATGAACAATAGCTACGAAAAAAAAGCGTCACTTTTCACTTCTTTGTTCTTCCACCCAGCAAGGCGCATTAAGTGACGATAGAGCTGTGAACTGGTTAAACCCGGCTGTTTCGTCCTGGTACACCCCCAAAATACTCAAACCCGTCCCAGTCGACATAGGGCATCTGGACAATGCCCAGCGTGCTAATCGCGCGCTGTTTGGCGACGATAGTCCTACGTACCGCAATGGATTCTGATCAGAGCGAACCAACGTTTCTGATCCGAATAACCAAATTTCCAACTGTTCTAGTGCCCATACAATTGCAAATGCTTCTGTCTAGATTGTTGACCACCGACTCTGTGTACCACTCAACTTTCGGCTCAAGAACGCAACCGGTCGTTCTTTTCCGTCATCGCTCTCCTGCAATAAACACGCGGCGACCGCTTGCTCCGACGCATCTGCAGATGAAATAAACCTCCGCGTCAACGATGGGGCTACAAGTTTCGGCAATTGCATCAATTTCCTCTTCGCCGTTTCAAAGGCGGCTTGTTCTTTTTCACCCTATGGGAGTGCATTAGGTACTTCCTTCCTCGTCAACATTGTCAGGGAAGAATTTTTTTTCAGAATACCCTTCCATATAGTTCCATTCATGCATCGTAGGTCGCTTTAGCTCTGAGAGATCGCATGCATATGATTTCTGGCCACCGGGTGCACACATCAACAATACGCACCGCGTATTTGTACCCTTTAGATGAGGGTGGATCTATGAGCCCCACGCAGTTCATTACTGACGTCTGGAAAAGAACCTGTGGTCTCGTTAGTGGTTGTATCGGTACCCGATCCCTTGTCCTGTCTCTTGCTGTCAGTTGTGGGAACCCATCGTGTTGCTTCCCACCGCATCGTGCGCTGCTGATGCCATGTGGCGATAACACCAAAGGGGCGTTGCCGAAGTGGAAAATCTCGTGGACACAGCGGCGCTGCTCGAGGATGGCAAGCTACAAAAGGGACGGAGAGACGATGTTTATGGCTCTCGGCTGCGCCGGACTAACGACAACGGCTGCCCGGCTTCTTGACCGCGGGGCTCTGATTGCCGCCGCTAGCCAGCGACCTGCCCGGAGCTGCGCCACCCCCCCCCCCCCCCATGATGACAGTGCCCGTCGAAACCAACGCGGCCACTTGCCCGGAACCACAGCTTCCCATGGACGACGTTTGCGCGCAGCCAGACCATCAGGAAGCCGACCCATGACGACGTTCGCGCGCCGCCCGCCGACTGCCTGGACAGTGACGTGAGGCTTGCCGCGCAAACATTATGTTGGGTTAATAAACCGTTAACCTAGAACGTGTGTCGTGCCCACCCGAGAAAGGGGCGTCAAAAAACCGCTCACACAGTTGGGAGCTTTCACAGGTCCTGCACGTTTTTGGTCCCCTTTATTGCAGGAAAGCGATGACGGAAAAGAACGACCGGTTGCGTTCTTGAGCCGAAAGTTGAGTGGTACAGAGTCGGTGGCCAACAATCGAGAGGCAAGCATTTTCATATTGTATGGGCGCTAGACAGTTGGAAACTTGGTTATTCTGATCAGAAAGTTTGGTTCGCTCTGATCACGATCAAGGTTTAGGGAGTGAAATCTCTAGTCTCAATGGTTTCAGATGATTTATTCCGTCCCGCCGATACACCAACCCTTCGTCACCCACACCGGATCCAAAAAGCTCCTTCTCCCGGCCTAATTATCGGCAAGTTCTATCCGTTATCAACACGCTATACCTCGTGACTACTATAGCTCGCTTCCGATAAACCTGGACAGCGCAACAGACAGTCATGCACGACTAATTTGGCATGACATACGGAACCGTTTCTGCACATCCGATACGGTACGATGGGACGTCCGGTATGAACTGCGCATGTGCTATACCGCAGAAGACTCACATGTGCGCAGTTCGTGCACTCTATTGAGAACGGGAGGAAAAAAGTTCCACATGCTATCGCTTAAAAGAAAGAATAAAAAGAACACCCTCAAAGGCATTTCTTAAAGGAATGGTGAACCGAAATTTGAATTAAAAAAAAAAAGAACAATGCGAGAGATGTAGGCGGGACGCTACAATCCCTGCAACACTACTCGTAAGGCAATATCTCGAAGGGACGGCCGTGTTTTGGGAAGAAGAGGTCGAGATTGAACCAGGCCGACGAGGCGCGTGAGCGTCAGAGATATCTCCTTTCCTCCTCTCTTCGCTTCGCTCCCTCAAGGCGGCGAGGCGGAGAAAACGCGAGGCCGTTCTCTCTCCTTCTCGGAGAAACATGACGTGAACATTTCTGTCAAATGCGCCTCCTTTTGTTGAAAAATACGGTCATCCGTTCGAGATATCGCTGTATGAGTGATGTTCTGGTGTTGGTAGCATCCCGTTGCACGCTTTTGCCGCGTGTTTTGTGGATTCCAGATTTGATCAGCATTCTTTTAAACCTATTGAGAATGAAATATATCAATAAGGATAACTTCTGCTGCTTTTTCCCTTCTGTTTGACAACTTTGAGTGGTCAAACAGCTGAGAAAAAAAGGAAAAAGAAATTATTGAAAGCATTATTTTTGAAGCAATAAAAAATAAAAATGTATAAGGCGTAAAAAAAAAAAAAAAAACATATCGAGGAACACGAACACCAATCGCAGATGGTAAAAAGGCGATGATAAAGTTTCAGGCAAAAAGGAACATAAAACTTGCAAGCAGGTTACTTAACGTCATGTCATGAGATTAAAAGTTCCTTTTGTGATAAGGCGATCGACGGGGCGCTGATGCACACAGCCCCACAAGACAAATTTGTTTGAGCTTGCGTACAGCTCGCGTGTTCTTTTAGTCCTAAAACACCTTAGGATTTTGGTATGGCTAAACTTTGCAGTGCACATGCAATCCCTTATGTGTATTGCTAAGTGGCCAGCTGGTGACGACCCCAATAATAAGGCATGTTCTCGTAGGAGGTCTTTAATAAATCGTCTTGTTTCACCCACATAAAGTTTGCCGCAGGTGAAAGGAATTTTATACATTACTCCTCGTTGGCAGTCCACGTATTTTTGCTGATGTTTCACTTTACACTCGGCTTGTGGTGTTTGGATATCGTTGATCCTCGGACAGAACCGCCTGAGTTTGTCCGGTGCAGAAAACTCCACTTGGACTTGATATTTAGATGCGATCTCTTTTAAATTGTGTGAAATTTTATGAATGTTAGGCAGCACTGCTGGTCGGTGGGTCTTGTCTCGTGTGCGTTCTCGTTGTCCACTGAAGGTTATGAATGACTCAGCGACTTGAAACAATATAGAACTCGGGAACCCGGATGCCTTGGGACGCTGCACTTGAGCTTGAAAACTCTCCGCCGCTGAATGTGTGCCTTCAGAAAACAAGGGGTGTGTACACCCCCTCCCCTAGGCTGTGTGTAGAGAAATCACTGTACGCGTATGAGGCTTACCGCAATCTCGGGCCGACGGAGCTTAGTGTATTGTACGCTGTCGCACGTCGCCGTCGTGTCCAGCATGGACGATGTGGACAGGATGTAGATAGCAACTCAACAGACACCGATGACGTTGCAGCGCGAAAAGGAGTCTCGAAAGTAGTGAGTGGATTAAGCACATTTTCTCTTCCGTTTTGTTTTTTGCGGTTTAATAAATCAACGTTCAATAATTTCTAAATAAAAATAATAACACCATAACCAAAATACAAACTTTGCTTTCAGGTTTCCACGGGGATTTCGGAAGGTACCCTAACGATTCGAATGTTCCTTTTTTCGGTATAATATTGGGCACATAATCTAGTTCACAATTGATTGTAATGGAATCTTTGTCTTTTTCCGGTTATATATATCTTTATTTTCCATTTACAATGGTGGAGGCCGAGAAAAAAGCCGCACGAAACGGCTTGACGAGCTCTCGGTCATATGTGTGATTAGAAATTCCTACCGACCAACAGACCATCAAGCCATTAGGCCATCAGGTGTCCCAAAATACGACAGACCATCACACCATCAAACCATCACACCATCAGGCCATCAGACCATCAATATCCCAAAATACGACAGACCCTCAGCCTGACGGACCATCAGAAATTTTCCTGGTGGTCTTTTCGAGAAGGTTTATCTTCATCATTTTACCATCTGCGGGTGTTTGTGTTCCTCGACAACGCTCTTCTTTTTCGCCTTATCCCTTTTTTTCTTTTTCTTATTTTTTTAGTGTTTCAGAAATAATGCTTCAAATAGTTTCTCTTTTCCTCTTTTTTCCTGCTGTTTGAGCACTCAAATATATCAACAGTAATTATCCTTATTGATGTATTTTATTTTAATAGGTGTAACAAACGCCTTTGAGGGTGTTCTTTTTAATTATTTCTTTTAAGCGATAGCATCCTGGAACTTCTTTCTTCTCCTTCTCTAGAGAGTGTATTAAAACCTCTTTGTCAGCGCTCATCCTATCTCCCTTGAACCCAGGGATCCTGGGTTCAATCCCCACCCCTGCCCGTTTCGATCTGGATGAGCATTGTACCGGCGCGCGGTCGTCTATCACTACTGCGTGGTGTACGTTAAAGACCCCAGGCTAGTGGTTGTACCGGACTGGCTAAGTTGCTCATCTACAGCTGAGACACCAGGCGCCCACTGAGGCAGACTAACTTCCGGTTGTATAGACATAAACACAACAATATGCTTTCGCCTCCCTCGTCCTGCCTTCCTTGTTGTTTTGCGTTATATATCCTCATGATGGACAGCCAACTAGCCCGCCTGATCATCTTATTCCAATTCGCGGACTGCGCTTTATTTTGAAGAACAAATACGAATTCAACGTACCCCGACCGTTTTGATCCTTCGCTTGGGAAAACTGCTCAATTCCAACGGCTGTTCGGCTTCAAATAGACGTTATCTTTAGGTATTCGGTGTCATTTACACGACCTTGAGTCACAAAATTGTGCCAGTTCCTCTCAAGTATGTTTTTTCTTCGCTACTGTTGTCACTATATTTCGCGAGATCGTAATACTACCGGTACCTTGATGTCAAAGGTTGATATCTTCATAAATGCTGCGCTATCCTGTCACTTCGACGTTTCTAGCAGAAGCAATCATTGCAGATAATGCCTTGTTCGGGTACAAACCAGAACTGCCAAATTCACAGATCAATCTTCCGTTAAATTAGTAAATTTCGTAACAATTTGGGCAAATACGGCACTGGGTATATCTTGACGAAATTGAACTTACCTGGAACATAGGAGTCCACGGCCTTCTTGTAGAGCACTTCGAGTAGCCCAAGAAGCTCGGAGAAGAGGCTCTCCATCGTTTTCTCTGTTTTGCGGTACAAGATGCCGAGCCAGGGCACGATGTCGCTGGGCAGGCCATTGGGTGCCACCTCGGAAAAACGATCGGTAATTTGCCGTATCCGTGCCAGCTCAGGACTTTCCTTTTCAAACCTGAGAGGATTAAGGTCAGCTCGTAATTACACTCTATAGTCGCTGACCATCTTATTGTCCCTTCCTCAACTAAGCTTGCGGTATTAGCCGATTGGGACTCAAAAGAATGAACTATGAAGTAATTCGTAAAGACTATAAGCAACGCCCCGCTTTTCTTCAACAGTTGGTAACTATACCACAAATTTGAGAGACAAAATTATAAAGGAGGAACTCTAGAGAATGCGTAGAAGCCGCACGCAGCAATACTAAGAAATACAAAAAAAGTTTGTCAGTTTACTTTCCTGTAGAACGCAAAGACAGTCAATCGCGGCAAGCAATGTCAGGATCCCTGCGAATGACGAAGCTCATAGTACGATTAAATTTTGAAAAATACAACATGCACAGGGATAGTGAGCAAGTGAAACGTCGTGATCAATCTCATTGCGCACATCGCGCTATCTCCATGCAATCGAATTCTTAATATCGTAATTCGCTGGGATCCTGGCGTTGCTTGCCGCACTTCATTGTCGCGTGTTCTGCAGAAAAAACAACAACCCAGTAGTGGGGTGGGAATAGCGGTTTGAGTCGAATAGCACTGCATCAGTTATAACCCAGGAAGCGCGAACTACTGAGCCAATATTAGGATAAATTTGGGTAACTTAGCCCAAGTTGGGCCGGCTTCCCCACTATGCACACAATATTGGTAAATGTGGGGACAATCTTGCTATAAATCATCAATATTACCCAGTATGTGCCGAATATTGGTAAATATTGGGTTAATCTTTAGTGTAGCTGTCTAATATTTGCGTGCCCAACATTCATAAATATTGGGACAATCTTGGTATAGCTGGACAATACTACCAATATTATCCACTATGTGCCCAATATTGGTAAACATTGATATAATCTTGGTTTAGCTGTCCAATATTACCTAGTAGGAGCTCAATATTTGTGAATATTGGAACAATCTAGGTATAGCTGGACAATATTTACAATATTATCCAGTATGTGCCGAATATTGGTAAATATTAGAACAATCTTGATATAGCTGGACAATATTATCAATATTATCCAGTATGTGTCAAATATTGGTAAGTATTGGGATAATTTTGGTGTAGCTGTCCAATATTATCCAGTATGTGCCCAATATTGGTCAGTATTAAGAAAGCCTTGGTATAGCTGGACAATATTCCAGCTACACCAAGATGGGTCTCAGCTTTTTGCCTTCTCTTTCTAAAACTGAGCTCAGGTCAATCAACCTTAAGTACAATAAATCCCCAGGTAAAGACGGCATTTAAATTAATGATTTAAGTAAACATTTTGACACAACTAAACAGGTTTTGCGTTCGTTTCAAAATATTATCACGAGTGAAGTCATTCCCATTACT
>JAZHYW010018250.1:0-18648 GCA_037355805.1 Ixodes ricinus
TTTCAATCCCTCGTTCGTCTGGACAGCTTCCTAGACGACCGAAGCCATGGTGGAATGAAGACTGTAAAGAGAGTCGCAAACAGCAAAACAAAGCTTGGAGTGTTCTAAGACGTTATCCAACTCGGGATAACCTGATATCTTTCCGAAAAATGAAAGCTCGCGCAAGGTACATTCGTCGCAAAGCAAAACGTGAGAGCTGGCAAAAATATGCTTCCTCTATCAATAGCAGTACTTCTCCCAAGGAAGTATGGGACAGGATTCATAAAGTAAATGGCTCATATCATGCTTTCACCATTCCACTTCTTTCTAGAAATGGAAAATGCCCAAGCAATCTTGAAGAGCAGGGCAATATCCTTGGCGAGCATTTTGAATTTATTTCCAGCTCGCAGCACTATTCGCCTGCATTTCTGCAACATAAAAGGAAAGCTGAAAGTACGGTACTGAAAACATCCGGTGGTGAACGCGAAGCTTATAATGCCCCCTTTACCATGCACGAACTGGACATAGTGCTCCAAAACTGTAAGTCATCGGCTCCTGGTCCAGATGGTGTTCATTACTACATGCTTCAACATCTCCATCCTTCCACACTTGATATTGTTTTGTACCTTTTTAATCGTATTTGGTTCGAGGGCTACTTTCCATTGGACTGGAGAATGGCAACAATCATACCCATACTCAAGCCCGGTAAGGAGCCATCCTGTGCGGCTAGCTATAGGCCTATCGCTTTGACTAGCTGCTTTGGAAAGACTCTTGAACGAATAATTAATAGAAGACTGATGTATTTCCTTGAACTAAATAACCACCTAGATGTTAACCAATGCGGGTATCGTTCGTCTCGGTCCACTCTTGACCATTTAGTACGGCTGGAGACAGTTGTGCGTGAGGCCTTCGTTCATAGACAACATTGCCTATCTGTATTTTTCGACCTCGAAAAAGCCTATGATACAGCCTGGCGTTTTGGTACACTGAGGGACTTGTATGATATGGGTATCCGTGGTCGAATGCTACGTACCATTGAGAGCTACCTCAGCAGGCGCACCTTTCGTGTTCAGATAGGAACAACTTTATCTAAAGTGTTTGTCCAGGAAAATGGCGTTCCTCAGGGAGGCGTTCTTAGTGTCACTTTGTTTATTGTCAAAATGAACTCCCTTGCATTGGCTATCCCCCCATCGGTGCAATATTCACTCTATGTAGACGACCTTCAGATCTCTGTGTCGTCTTGCAATCTGTCACTGTGTGAGCGACGAATTCAGTTAACCATCAATAAGCTATCGACCTGGGCCAATCAAAATGGGTTTAAGTTTTCCTCGGATAAAACAGTTTGTGTGTGCTTTTCTCGGAAACGCGGACTATTTCCAGAGCCTGTTCTAGCACTAAACAATGCCACAGTCTCTGTGAAGCCTGAGCACAAGTTTCTGGGTCTTACATTTGACAGCAAACTAACCTTTGGCGCCCATATTAAGAATCTAAGATTAAAAGCTCTGAAATCACTTAATATTCTTAAAGTCCTGTCCCACCGATCCTGGGGTTCTGACCGGACGTGCCTTTTGAGGATATATCGCTCGATAGTGCGATCACGACTGGACTATGGCAGTATTGTTTATGGTTCAGCTAGGCCTTCCACTCTAAAAATGCTTGACCCTATCCATCATCTTGGGTTGCGATTGGCGACGGGTGCCTTTCGCACGTCTCCTGTGCCAAGTCTGTATGCAGAGGCCAACGAGCTGTCTCTTGAGAAAAGAAGATTTTCACTGGGCTTTATGTATTCCCTGAGAGTCAGGTCTATCTCTGATCACCCTGCGCGAATGGCTGTGGAAGACATGCGATCTGAAAGGGTGTTTCAAAACAAAGCCACAACTGTGCCTCCCTTCTCTTTGAGACTGAAAAGTGCCAGTGAGAACATGGGACTCGATTGGAGGCCCCCTGTAGTGCAGTCTACTGTTGCAGGAGCACCTTGGGAGCACCCTGTCATTAAGTGTGACCTTTCACTCACGCGATACAAGAAAGCTGAAACTCCCAATGGTGTGTTTCTTCAGGAATTCTTTGCACTGCAAAGTCAGTATGCCGAATATGTAAGCTTTTACACAGATGGTACAAAGACTGAATCTGTTGTTGGGTGTTCTATGATAGGCCCGACAGTTCAACTTGTTAGGCGAATCAACTCCTCTGCTTCTATTTTTACAGCAGAACTCTATGGTCTGCTTCTAACCATAAGCTACATACTGGATGAAAAGCTGTCTCACTCCATCGTATACACCGACTCCCTCAGTGCATTGCATGCACTGTCTTCACTAACACCCTCAAGCACTTCCTGCTCCTTGAACTGCGAAATAAGGTTGTTGCTGCCTCAAGAAAGGGATACGAAATCATATTCTGCTGGATTCCCAGCCACGTGGGCATTCCGGGCAATGAGGCAGCAGATCGCGCAGCAAGTACTTGCGTGAAGCGAACAGTTGATTTCCACAACATTCCTTATGCAGACTACAAAGGCCTTCTCAGGCGTCACGTTAAGCGCAAATGGCAGGCTGAATGGGATCAAGAAATCAGCAACAAGTTGCACATGATCAAACCTCTTTTGAGCGAATGGCAGAGTGCACGCCACCAGGAACGCTTTTTTGAGGTTGTCCTTTGCCGGCTCAGGATTGGTCACACTCATCTGACTCATGGCTACCTCCTTCGTGGGGAAGATGCCCCCACTTGTGAGCAGTGTGACAATGCCTTAAGCATTCTACATATTCTAGTTGAATGTCCTGCTTATCATGAAAAACGTCTTTTGTATTTTTCGCAACTGTATCGAGAACAAGTCCCACTACACCCAGCTCTGCTCTTAAGTGATGATTCTCTTGTGACACACACTAATGTTTTCAAATTTTTAGATAGTATCGGCCTTCTACACCGATTGTAGCTTTCTTAACCTACAGATCATGCCCATCACTTTTTTACCTTTTGGTACCCCATTACCATCTTTTATCTAATCACTGGCTACTAAAGCCTCTTTCTTCTTTCAAAACCTTTTCCAGCAATAGACTTGTTTTTGGCGCTCTATGGCCTTAGTTGCTTTTGCGCCACAAACACCAAATCAACCAACCAATCAACCAACCAGCGCTGGTGCTCATTTCAACTCGCATCGAGAGTCGATCAGTCTGTGGCTACCGGCGTCGAACGCCGATCTCCATACCCTGAGCGTGACCGTTCCTGATCGTCCGGACAGTCCATTGATCGTCATATGTATGTATCGCTCGAGTCATAGTACGAGCTTGTACCATGTGAGTTGTACACAGGCTAATGCCTGGTCGAACTCTACGCTGAACTGGTGTGAAATGTCGGTTACAGTGCAGATGCAGTAGTCCTGACCTGGCTCCATGAACATGCTTCCTTTTAGTCTTAGAAATGTGCTTGGATGACATTGCACTCTGCTTTGTAACTGACAGTTGTCACACGGGACCGAATACCCCCGCAGGGGGCACCTGTGAAAGCAGGTGTTTGGAGAGTGGCGTCTCCACGGACCCCGAGCCATGCGGGTTCGCCCGCCCACGTATGGCTGTGCGTGGCTTTCCCGTGTCTGGGGAAAAGGGCATCCTGGTGGTTGAGCCGAGCCCGGGGTAGGTTTGGACCCTTCGGGGCCCCCGGGTGAGGCAATACACCACTTCGGCCCCCGCTTCTCATAGACGGGAGTCCTGGTATGGCCCGGCCAGGATGATTCAGTCTAGTCGCCACTTCTACTATCCCCTCCCTTCTTTCACCCTTGTCTTCTCCTTCTTTTCACTCTTCCCATTTCTCTTCTTTCCTTTTTCAACTTCTTTGGCGGCAAGGGCTAACCCTGGGTGGCGACAGACACCTTGTCTAGAACCACACCTGGTTATAGAGACTGGGCAGCACCAATAGAGTAACGTCTTCAGCCAAGCTCTCTTGCCCCGCAGGGGGCACCTGCGAAAGCAGGTGTTTGGGAAAGTGGCGTCTTCCACGGACCCCGAGCCCCACAGGGGGCGCCTGCACCTTAGGTGCTAGGTGCTTGGTGAGTAGCGTCACCACGGACCCCAGCCACATTGCAGCGACACCACAGACCCCGAGTAAAAAGTGGCTAAGACCCACCCATGTCTGGCTGTGCGTGGCGATCCCATGTCCGGAACCCCGCAGGGGCACCTGTGAAAGCAGGTGTTTGGAGAGTGGCGTCTCCACGGACCCCGAGCCATGCGGGTTCGCCCGCCCACGTCTGGCTGTGCGTGGCTTTCCCGTGTCCGGGGAAAAGGGCATCCTGGTGGTTGAGCCGAGCCCGGGGTAGGTTTGGACCCTTCGGGGCCCCCGGGTGAGGCAATACACCACTTCGGCCCCCGCTTCTCGTAGACGGGAGTCCTGGTAAGGCCCGGCCAGGATGATTCAGCCTAGTCGCCTTTTCTTCTACTATCCCCTCCAATCTTTCACCTTTACCTTTCCTGTTTCTTTTTCTTCTCTCTCATTTCTCTTACTCCTTTTTCACCCCTCTTTGGCGGCAAGGGCTAACCTTGGGTGGCAATAGACCTCTGTCTTGACCCACACTTGGGTATAGTTTCCCGGCAGCACTGTTAGTGTAACGTCTCCAGCCAAGCCTTTCTTGTTATGGTGCGTTACCTAACCCCTTGTTGGGCTCGGTGGTGGGCGGTGCACCGCGGATTCCGAACACTCTTTGCCCTCCTATGGCGCCCCACCCCTCTAAACCCCGTTCAGGGCACGCCCTTAAAAGGCGCTGCCTCGAACACAAAACCATTGACAAAGATCCCGAGATAGAATCCTTCACAAAGTTTTTTGTTGTTCACTCTCTTGATGAACAGAAGTCAGTTGCGAAGATGTCGCCTTTCATTGTAGCCAAAGTTCTAGAGCACCTTGTAGGATTTTCCTACAAGGCAAAAAAACTGTACTCTGGAGACCTCCTTGTGGAGGTAAACACAAAAACAAAGCGAAGCACTCCTCAAGCTGACCACCATTGTTGACGTAAAGGTGTCGGTGAGTCCTCATCGCACACTTAACACCATTCGTGGAGTCCTTTCTGAGGACGACTTTTTGGACACCAGTGAAGAAGAGCTCCTCGAGGGACTCAAAAGTTCCGGTGTTGTCGCTGTTAAACGCATCATGTTTCGGAAAAATGGTGAACAAATTCCTTCTAAGCATGTTATTCTCACCTTTGAAAAGCACACACTCCCAGAGACCGTCAAGGCAGGATACCTGAACTGCCGCATTCGCCCCTACGTCCCCAACCCCCAGCGATGCTTCCGTTGCCAACGTTTTGGTCACGGAGCACGCAGTTGCCGAGGGAAGGAGACGTGTGCAAAGTGTGGCAGTCAGGGCCATGTTTCTGACATTTGTGAGGAGGCTGTGGCCCACTGTGTTAATTGCGGTGGACCACACCCTGCTTATTATCGTTCCTGTCCCTCGTGGAAACAAGAAAAAGACACCCTTACCATCAAAGTAAAGGAGAACATTACGTATTCGGAAGCAAAAAAACGATTCTCCTTCATGTCAAAGGGGAGTTTTGCCGACGTGGTGCGCAGGGGCCCTGCACCACGCTCGGAGTCGAGGGCCACCCAGGTCTCTCCCGAGATCTTGGCGGCCGACTTCAGGGCCCCAGCTCCCCAACAGGGGCAGCAGCAGCTTCCCCCAGTCCCTGGTGGCAGCACGCGTGCTGCTCCCCCATCCAAGGACAGGCCGGCAGCAGCCGCGCCTTCCTCCTCTCCTAGGTCTCCTCCTAGGGACAAGGAGCGAGTTTCTCGCTCTTGCTCGCTGGAGAAGACCCCCTACCAAAGGAGCAGCATGGAGCCCATGCAGCTCCAGTGAAAGGAGGGGACAAGACGAACTCGGGTGACCCCTTGCCCAGTTCGTCCACCACTCCTCCAGCCGGCCGTGGCCGGGGCTTGCCCCCCGTGGACCAGGCCGGACAAGTTCCCTGTCGACTCCAATGGACACTTCTCAGGAGGGGAGGTGCCAACAGATGTTGACACTCTGTCCACTCCTGGGTCTGACCAGGATGGCATGGAATGGGAGACGCCCTCCCGCAAGTCCAAAAAGAAACAGCCTGTGGTACCGCCTAAATGATGACCCCCTTCAGTAGCCGTATAGTGACCATATCTTCTTAACTTCTGTTGGCTCTCCATGGTTTTATTTATTTTACTATGTTTCACTCATTATATATTTACATATTTACACACTTTTTAATAGATGACTAAGTTACATTTTATGCAGTGGAACTGTCGCGGTATTTTAAGAAATATTGATGATGTTAACTATTTCATGGATGAGCTTCGGCCCATCGCTCTTGCTTTGCAAGAAACCCACCTTCAATCAAATTCTTTTAACATTTTAAGACATCATCAGGTTTTTAGGAAAGACCGTCCCGCTTCTCCTTCTGGTGGTGTTGCAGTGGTTGTGCAGAGTGGAGTTGCTTGCTCTCAAGTTCCACTCTGCACGCCACTGGAAGCTGTTGCAGTGCGTCTCCTCGTGGACCGCCTTGTAACAGTTGTCTCATTATACTTGCCACCAAATGTTCCTTTGAATCTTCAAGAGCTGCAGGGACTTGTAGGACAGCTTCCTCATCCTTTTTTAATTTTAGGTGATTTTAACGCTCATCATCCTATGTGGGGTAGTACCCGTCAGGACCCCCGTGGTGGTGTAATTGAACGTCTTTTATTGTCTTCTGGGCTGTGCCTTCTTAACGGGAGAGAGCCAACTTTTTTTAGTGCGGCACACAACTCATTCACATCTATTGATCTTTCTATCGCTTCACCGTCATTACTTCCTTGCTTTTCCTGGAAGGTTCTTCATAACCCCTTTGGAAGTGATCACTATCCAGTTATTTTAGAAAGTACCGTTCCATTGCCTAATCTTTTAAAACGGGTCCCTAGGTGGAAGTTAGACAAGGCTGACTGGAAGCTTTTTAATCTTCACTCCACTTTAGATCCTGCGCTTCTTTCTTCTATGTCCCCTGAAAACGCTACACTTCATGTCACTGAGCAGATACTAAGGGCTGCTCAGCAGTCCATTCCACAAACATCTGGTAATATACCAAAAAAATGTAAACCTTGGTGGAATAAGGAGTGTGCCACAACCCGGGCGGACCAAAATAGGGCGTGGGGCAGATTTCGCAGATACCCCACTTCAAGCAACCTTGTTGAGTTCAAGCGACGAAAAGCCAAGGCTCGTTGGACTAGGAAGCAGGCGAAGCGGAAGTCATGGATGAAGTATCTTTCTTCTTTAACCAGCTTTGTCCCAGCCAAAGAGGCCTGGGACAGATATCGGAAAGTAAATGGAGAGTATAGGTGCTTTGCTACTCCAACGTTTAACGCTCCTTCTTCATCACTAAGAGACATTGGTAATATACTCGGGGAACACTTTTATAATTCGTCTAGTTCGGCCAACTACACTGCTAACTTTGTACAGTTGAAAGCTCATGCGGAGCGACAAAAGCTTGTCATGTCAGGAGGAAATTCAGCATCTTATAACCAACCTTTTAC
This sequence comes from Ixodes ricinus, assembly GCA_037355805.1. Taxonomy (NCBI): domain Eukaryota; kingdom Metazoa; phylum Arthropoda; class Arachnida; order Ixodida; family Ixodidae; genus Ixodes; species Ixodes ricinus. The sequence goes on from JAZHYW010018250.1 coordinate 7,482, forward strand.
ACAATGCGAGCTTGAGATGGCCCTTAATGTAACTAAGCTCTCTGCCCCTGGGCCCGATAGAATTCACTACGAAATGCTTCGCCACCTTTCTTCGGAATCCCTTGAAAACCTTCTCCTCTTTTTCAATCTTTTGTGGAAAAAAGCATGTTTCCCTCAGGCTTGGAAACATGCACATATCATCCCCGTTCTAAAACCTAATAAAGACCCCTCACAACCATCAAGTTATCGCCCAATTGCACTGACGAGCTGCCTCGGGAAAACGTTTGAAAGACTTATAAACAGGCGACTTGTATACATGTTAGAAAGCCAGAGGGTCTTTGATAATAATCAGTGTGGGTTCCGCCAAGGTCGATCCACCCTTGACCACTTAGTTCGCCTGGAAACCGTGATACGCGAAGCATTTGTAAACAGGCAGCACTGTGTTGCGGTTTTTTTGACTTAGAAAGGGCATACGACACAGCGTGGAGGTATGGGATTCTCCGAAACCTGTATGCTTGTAATGTCCGTGGCCGTATGCTTCGATGCATAAAGGAATATCTGACGGACAGGACTTTTCAAGTTCGTCTTGGTTCAGTCCTATCTGATTCCTTTGTCCAAGAAAACGGAGTCCCTCAAGGGGGTGTTTTAAGTGTGACTTTATTTTTGCTAGCAATGAATTCACTCACACGACTGCTGCCACCTTCAATTACATATTCTCTCTATGCTGATGATATACAGATATCATCGTCCTCTTGCAACCTTTCCAGTTGTGAGCGTCAGTTGCAGTTAGCCATAAACAAACTGTCAAAGTGGGCCGACGAAAATGGGTTCAGGTTCTCTGCTTCAAAAACGGTCTGTGTGCCTTTTTCTTTGCGCCGCGGGCTGTCTTTGGATCCATTCCTGGAATTAAATGGAACCCCTATCCCTGTTAGAAAGGAGCACCGATTTCTGGGTGTAATATTTGATAAAAAGCTTAACTTTATTTCCCACCTTAAAGCTCTGAAGCAAAAGTGCCTTCAGTCCATAAACCTTTTGAAAGTTCTATCTCACAAGTCTTGGGGGTCTGATAGAAAATGTATCCTGCAGTTATACAATGCCCTTGTACGATCCCGTCTTGACTACGGTGCAGTAGTGTATGGTTCGGCTCGGCCCTCTGCCCTTAAAATGTTGGACCCAGTTCACCATCTCGGCTTGCGACTTGCAACAGGAGCCTTCCGGACGTCCCCTGTCCTCAGTTTGTATGCTGAATCTAATGAGATGTCCCTGAACAAACGACGCACATATCTTAGTCTAACATATGCTTACAAGATTCTGGCCGACCCTCAGCATCCGACATACTCTTCACTTACAATGTCAAGGTTCTCTCGCCTTTTTGAAAATAAACCAAGTATTGTGACACCGTTAAGCCTCCGTATTAAACATCTTCGCACTTCGCTGCCCCTTTCTCTGGACCAGGTCGACCTCGTTCGGAAAGCCAACGGTATCCCGCCTTGGAAAACACAGCGAGTTGAATCCGACTGGTCTCTCGCGAAGTTCGACAAGCACGGCATTTCCCATGCTGTAATTAAGCAAGAGTTTGGTGAACTGCTAACTAAGTATGATGGTTATCTTCATGTTTATACAGATGGTGCCAAGACCTCCTCTTTTGTCGGTTGTGCTGTGTATTCTGAAAGCTTTTCCAAGGTTCAACGACTTGATTGTATTGCCAGCATTTTTACTGCGGAGCTCTATGCGGTATCAATGGCGATTGAAGGCATTATCAATCGGAAGATACTGAGGGCGGTCCTGTTTGTTGACTCTCAAAGTGTGATTCTTGCAGTTTGCTCCCTTAAAGATACTAAAAATATGCTTGTTCGACAAATTCGATATAAACTTATCTCTGCTTTGCATGGAGGTACAAACATAAAGTTTTGTTGGGTGCCCAGTCACATTGGCATACAAGGCAATGAAGAAGCCGACAAGCTTGCAGGGTCTGCCGGTAACCTTTCACAATCGCTGTCTTGTTTACCCTATCAAGATATTAAGCCCTTGGTGAAGTCCTCGATTCTTCATTCTTGGCAATTGGAATGGGACATGGAGTGCGATAACAAACTCCATGTTACCAAACCTGCTTTGGGAGTTTGGGAAAGCTCTTCATCCAAGAGCCGACTTCATGAAACGTTGTTGTGCCGTCTGAGAATCGGACACTCTTTTATAACCCACAGGTATCTGCTTTCGGGAGGAGATCCTCCAGTCTGCGATCAGTGTGGTGATAGGCTCACTGTTTTGCATATCTTGTGGTTGTGTCCCGGCCTAGAGCCCAAGCGCCGTATTCATTTTCCTGAATTTTTTCAACATCATATCCCATTTCATCCTGCTCTCCTTCTAGGAGAGAATCCTCTGGTCCCTTTTGAACGAGTAATAGAATTTCTTAGTAGTGTTGGCCTTTTACACCGACTCTAGCTTCTTGGTTATCCGTTTGTAAAACCCGTTTTATAGTAGAATGATGGCATCAATTAGTTTGGCGCAGATGGCCTCAGCTATTGTGCCATAAACCCCAAAATCTCTCTCTCTCTCCGGGGAAAAGGGCATCCTGGTGGTTGAGCCGAACCCGGGGTAGGTTTGGACCCTTCGGGGCCCCCCGGGTGAGGCAACACACCACTTCGGCCCCCGCTTCCCGTAGACGGGTGTCCTGGCATGGCCCGACCAGGATGATTCAGTCAGTCGCCATTTCTTCTACTATCCCCTCTTTTCTTTCTCTTTCCTCCTTCCTCCTATTCTTCATTTTCACCTTCTTTGGCGGCAAGGGCTAACCTTGGGTGGCGACAGAACTCTCTCTTGATCCACACTTGGTTATAGCTTCCTAGTAGCACTGGTAGTGTAACATGCTCAGACAAGCCAGACCTGTTATGGGATGTTACCTATCCCCTTGTTGGACTCCGCGGTGGGTGGTGCGCTACGGATGCCGAAGTTTCTGCCCTTCATATGGGTTCTAAGCAAAAACCTCCCCGATCGGACCTTGAAAAGGGTCCGGACCGAAGTAGTTACCAAAGACTCATCAGCTACAGCCCAGAACAGCTTCAACCGCTTTCTGGTAATGCACTCGGAACAAAGTGGAAAACCACTTGCCAAACTTTCACCCTTTCTCATTTCAAAGACTCTAGAAAACCTAATTGGTCAAAACTTCAAAGCAAAGAAATTAGCATCTGGTGACCTGCTCGTTGAAGTACAAAACGGAGTTCAGAGTGTGGTTCTCTTAGATTTGAACAAGATCTCAGATTACAAAGTTTCTGTCACTCCACATCGCACCTTGAACAGCTGCCAGGGCGTCATTTCAGAGGATGACCTTCTAGAATCTAGCGAGGACGAGATCTTGGAGGGCCTTTCCGGGCAGGGAGTGGTCGCAGTGCGACGAATCTCAATACGCAGGGATGGACAGGAGAGACCCTCAAAGCATCTGGTCCTCACTTTTGCATCCACCGTTCTGCCTGAGAGCATTAAAGCAGGCTATCTCCACTGCAAAGTGCGCCCTTATATACCCAACCCGAGGCGATGCTTCAAGTGCCAAAGATTTGGCCACAGCTCGGTAACCTGTCGAGGAAGAACAACGTGTGCTAAGTGTGGAAGCACAGACCATCCAGCCGACACATGCGAGGGTACACTTCTCAAGTGTATCAACTGCTCTGGTTCCCACCCCACCTACTCTCGAGCTTGTCCAAAGTTCCAAGAAGAAAAGAAGATTTTAGCCTTAAAGATAAAAGAGAACCTGACATACCCTGAGGCAAGGAAACGATTTTCCTTCCTCAAAGGAGGCACCTATGCCGAGGCGGCAGCCAGGGGGCAGCGCCGCCACTCAAGGCATCGGTGGGCACTCAGTACAGTCCTCGGGACTTTGAGTGCTCCACCAGCAGCCCCCAACCCCCAGCGAGGCTCCTGTGGGTTCCCAGACCCCGGCGGGCCCGCCAAAAAATCCACGTACCAGGACGATGCCTCATCGTCTTGGCCCGAAGCCTCGAGTGGTGCTAGACGCCACTCCCTCTCAGAGCAGTGAGGGGCCCACTCCTTCCACTTCCCAGCGGGAGGAGGAGGCCATGGAGGTATCTGTCGATCCGACAGAACCACCTCCATCTGCCAAGGGAGGCACAAAATCTGCCCCTGAAAAGGGGGATCAGAAGAAAAACCTCCACGTGTCACTGCCCCAACCAACGCAAGCTAACCTTTGTCCACTTGGTCACAGCTACGAACCCCACATTTTAACTACATCTTAAGCAAGCAAACGAATGGGTCATGTTGGCTTCCTGCAGTGGAACTGCCGGGGTCTACTACAAAACATAGATGATGTTCATTATTTTCTGGACGAGCTGCAGCCTATTGCTGTCTGTTTGCAGGAAACTCATCTAAAGAACACTCACACTGATATTTTACGTCGTCACCGTGTTTTTAGGAAAGATCGTTTGTCAGCCCAGTCTTCTGGTGGTGTTGCTGTGGTTGTACGGAGAGGTGTAGCATGTGCTGAGGTCCCTCTTCGTACACCACTTGAAGCTGTGGCGACCCGTGTTTTAGTTGACCGTCTTATTACCATTGTATCATTATATCTTCCCCCACATGTTCCACTTCATATTCATGAACTCGAAGGTCTTATTGATCAACTGCCAGAACCCTTCTTAATTTTAGGCGATTTTAATGCTCACAATCCTATGTGGGGCAGTGACCGACTTGATTCTCGTGGCAAGGTCATAGAGCGTCTTTTACTGTCTTCAGGTTTGTGTCTTTTAAATAACAAAGAACCAACATTTTACAGTGCACCTCATAACTCTTTCACATCCATCGACCTGTCTATTTCATCCCCCTCATTGTTTCCTTGTTTTTCTTGGAACGTTTTAAAGAACCCTTTTGGGAGCGACCACTTTCCGGTCATTTTAAAAAGCAACGTCGCACTTCCCACCATTTTAAAGCGCGTTCCTAGGTGGAAGTTAGAAAAGGCAGACTGGGGGCTTTTTAGATTAAAGGCAACGCTAGATGCCTCACTCCTGGCAAGTCTGTCTCCAGAGGATGCCACATTATATGTCACGGAACATATTCTAAGTGCAGCTTTTGAGGCTATTCCGCAGACTTCTGAAAATATGCCAAAGAGGTGTAAGCCATGGTGGAACAAAGACTGTGCATCTACAAGAAAAGAACAGCATAAGGCCTGGGATACATTCAGACGGTACCCTACTCCTCTCAATAGGATAGAGTTCAAAAGGAGAAAAGCAAAAGCTCGACGGACGAGGAAACGAGCTAAACGAGGAACTTGGATGAAGTATGTCTCTTCAGTAAACAGTTTTGTCTCGTCCAAGGAAGTGTGGGATCGATACCGCAAAATCAAGGGTGATTATCATGCTTTTGTGATTCCTCTTTCCATTCTCCTACAACCTCGCTCAGAGATGTGGCTAATGTCCTCGGAGAGCAGTTCCACAATGTTTCTAGCTCAGATAATTACAGGGCAGAGTTTAGACAATTCAAGGCTCGTGCAGAATGCCATCGCATTAGTATGTCTGGAGGAAATACTGCAGGATACAACAAACCTTTCACAATGCACGAACTTAAGTTGGCTCTTAGTCTTAAGAAACAGTCGGCCCCTGGCCCTGACAGGATTCATTACGAGATGATTCGTCAGCTTGCCCCGAAATCTCTGGAAACTTTGCTTTGGTTTTTTAATCATTTGTGGACGCAGGCATATTTTCCCCAAGCCTGGAAGCAGGCCCATGTTATCCCACTGTTGAAACCTGGTAAAGACTCGTCAGTCCCATCCAGCTACCGCCCTATTGCACTTACGAGCAGTCTTGGCAAAATATTTGAGCGGATGATCAATAGGAGGCTGGTGTATTTTCTTGAAACGCAGGGTTTCTTTGATCGGAACCAGTGTGGTTTTCGGGGAGGGCGGTCAACTGTTGACCACCTAGTGCGCCTGGAAACGACTATACGTAACGCTTTTGTAAACAGGCAGCACTGCGTGTCAGTCTTCTTTGACTTGGAGAAGGCGTACGACACGGCATGGCGGTATGGAATACTTAAGGACCTGTTCGCATGTGGTGTACGTGGTCGCATGCTGTGTGTTATAAAAGCTTTCTGTCTGACCGAACATTCAAAGTTAGACTAGGTGCCACATATTCAGACCTTTTTATTCAGGAGAATGGGGTGCCACAAGGGGGGTCTTGAGCGTTACATTATTTGCCGTGAAGATTAACTCTCTTTCAAAGGTAATACCACGCACCGTTTCTTACTCCTTGTACGTTGATGACGTTCAAATATCAGTTTCTTCTTGCAATCTCTCTAGCTGTGAACGCCAGCTGCAGCTCGCAATAAATAAAATGAGTAAGTGGGCCGACGAAAATGGTTTCCGGTTCTCACCTGAGAAGACGGTGTGCGTACCATTCTCTCTAAAACGTGGAATAACGCTGGATCCATCATTAGAGATCAATAGAACTCCCATAAGTATCCGAAATGAACACAAGTTCTTAGGACTCATTTTTGATAGGAAGCTAAATTTTATTTCACATTTGAAACAGCTAAAGCTTAAATGCCTAAAATCTGCTAATATCCTCAAAGTTTTGTCACACAGGTCATGGGGATCTGACAGAAAGTGTCTGCTGCGCCTGTATAATTCCCTCGTCAGGTCCCGCCTTGACTACGGAGCTATAGTCTATGGATCGGCAAGGTCATCGGCACTCAAGATGTTGGATCCTGTTCACCACCTTGGCCTTCGACTTGCCACAGGGGCTTTCCGGACATCACCAACCCTCAGTTTATATGCAGAGACAAATCAGATGTCACTGGAAAAAAGACGGCAATATATGAGCCTGATTTACGCCTACAAAATCCTCTCTGACCCTAACCATCCAACATACTGCTGTGTGCATGACTCTAGTTCTTCCCTTATTTTTCAAAATAAGCCTAGTATTGTGCGGCCGCTCAGTCTTCGCCTTGAGGACATCCGTCAATCTCTTAGTCTTGAACTGAATGACATAAGCTTACTCGAAAGGACCGACACTGTTGCGCCTTGGGACCTGCTGCCAGTCAGCTGCGATTGGTGTTTCACCAGGTTCAACAAACATAACATTTCTCCAATAATCATCCAGCAGGAGTTTCAAGAGGTACTAAAGAAATACAAAGATTATGCACAGTTTTATACCGACGGGGCAAAGACCTCCTCTTTTGTTGGATCTGCTGTGTACTCTGAATCATTTACGAGCGCTCAGCGGTTGAACAGTGTTGCTAGTATATTCACTGCAGAACTTCAAGGTGTATTAACAACAGTGGACTATATTATAGAAAGCCATACAATGAAGGCCGTCGTGTTTGTTGATTCTCAAAGTGTCATAACTGCAATCAGCTCTGTAAAGGATTCAAAGCATAATCTCATCCAGGTTGTGCGTGCAAAAATAAATAGAGGCCTACAAAAGGGGCATGACATCATATTTTGCTGGGTACCCAGCCATGTTGGGCTCAGTGGCAACGAGAAGGCTGACAGGCTTGCGGCCTCTTCTAAAAACCTGCTGGAAACACGTCTGCAGCTACCACATCAAGACCTGAAACCTATTTTTAGGGCAGCCATTTTCCTAAAGTGGCAAACAGAATGGAATCAACAGCATGACAATAAGCTGCACTCCATCAAGCCTGTTTTAGGGATATGGGAGAGCTCTTCCCATAAAACCCGGTCTCGTGAGATATTACTCTGTCGCTTGAGGCTTGGTCATTCTTATGCCACCCATGTGTACTTGCTGCATGGGGAAGATCCACCTTTTTGCGAACACTGTGGTGAGATCCTGACGGTCTGGCATATTCTTGGTCTCTGCTCTGCCCTTGCCCAAGAAAGGCGCTCCTGTTTTCCGGAATTCTCAATGTATTGTATTCCATTCCACCCTGCACTAGTGCTTGGCGAGCAGCCGATTATTCCTTTTGAACGTGTTGTTATGTTCCTTGAGAAAACAGGTTTTTTGCATAAGTTCTAGCTTTTCCAACATGCACTTTCTATAGTATGTGACCACCACAGATAATTAGGTCCTTTTAAGCATTTTATCTTCTGCCAGAGTATCTGACCTTTACTTCTACTTTAAATAACACTCTACCTCTGCTTTGCGTAAATATTTAAGTTTGGCGCAGTATGGCCACGTCGCTGTTGCGCCAGAAAGCCCCTAATCAATCAATCAATCACTTCGGAGTCGCTCACGCGAAAAATGTGTAAGCAAAGAGAGGGCCTTTCTCTCCGTTTTACTTTGTCACGGACGTCCTCCAACTGTAAGGTCCGCGGCCGCGTCATTTGGGTAGGATGAGTGTTTGCAGATTGCGGAGTCCGCGTTGGGGTAATTGAAGGGGTGGGCGATGACTCGGTGTTTTTTTAGAAATCGATATTGGCCCAAAAATTGGGGTGTGCGATGACTCGGGGATGTGCGATGACTCGGGATATTACGGTAGTCTAATGGCAGTCTTTTGCTTATGGCAGCATCAACAATTTCTCGTAATGAAAGATACAGTCTCCACACCTCGTGTCCGCATGGAACACATCCTCCCACATAAAGGGCAAGGTGCCTGAAAAAACAAGACCTGAGATGCATTGCCTTTCATGTTTGCTTTCTCTCTGATGTAATTCATCAAAATGATCTCGGGTCTGTTTGTTTGTTTTTGTCACAAGTTGCATAAGAATGCTCTAAAACAGCAGCATTCAGATCGCTCAATGAAAACATGCCCAATCTGATTATAGACAACAAAGGACATGTCTTAAAACAAAAGAAAGAACTCCTTCATGAATGTCATGCATGACGTCAGGTGGCAGGTGCTCAGTTGGCAGAAAGCCAGTAAATGTCAGGGGACATGCCTCCTCCACCCCATACAATGAAAGTGTGAACACACCATTAATCTTCATTCTGAGGTGGCTACATGTGGCCCTCAGGAGTGCGTCTACTAAAATCAGTAGCCGAGTGTTTAACAGAGATTTCATGACGCAAGGCAAGACAGTACCTACAGATGCGGCCGTGACTAAAACTTCATTTAAACCCCCAATTCGATGACAAGACAGATTATCTGCCGTCAGAAGCAACACAGATCCCTTGAGTGTTTCTCCGTGCACCACAATTCCTGTACTCTCCAAGTACAAATAAGCTTTTCATTGACAAGCTAAGCAAGATGAATTTGTGAAAGACGCGGCTTTGGGGCTGTGGAAGCATTCAGCACGGAATAATACAGAGCAATCATTTATGCTTTCCCGTACAGTTGAATACAGAATACAGCTGAATAAAAATTTTGCTCCGCACCCCTGAAAAATGCATGGTCTATAAATGCAGCCAGGCCGAGGCTGGCAGTTCAGTAGTCAGCCAAGCTTGGCAAAACAGTCTACCGTAATATCCTGAATCATAGCCCACCCACTGCCTCCTGAAATTCATAAAAAAGTGGGTTGGGCCATGTCTCGGTAGGTGAGCACAAAATGTTTAAAAGCGGAGAAAACGCTAATTTCTTGGCATATCTAACGCAGGTCCAGAAGAGATGCATTAAACTCAAATTCGTTTTATTGTTTTATACAAAAAATGCTCATGAAAGAACATTTTACTATCGCGATGTCCGTTGCTTGCATACGCGCTATGAACATCGCCTGTTGGCATACAGCGCAAACGCTTGTTCCGCGAAAGCACGTTGCAGCGCTAAATTTTTCTCGTTAGTTAAAAAAAAGACTTATCGCACCACTGAAATAAATTCTAAGAATAGGCAAATGTGTGCACCACTTGAGAGAACCCAGACGCTGCTGTTACCAGCCACTGCAATACAGATGAAGCTTCACGCACACACACCATGAGCAGTGCATGATTATGAACTGTGAGCTCCGTATGAAATGAAATTTGTGCAACCAGGGGACCTAAGCCTCTGCGAACGACGGGAGAGAGCATGTGTGCCGGACAGAGAGATGACCCAAAATGAAAAAAGAGGTATAATAGCTGAAAAGGCAAAGATAAACAGAATCAAAACAGATACCGCATGAGAGTTCAACAGGACCGCCATTCCCGACTCGTAACAGCCGAAAAAACATTAACTGGGAATGTATCAATGAGGTTCTACCTCTATATACAAACAAAAGTTGAGAAATATTTTGCTACGGTACAAACTAACACATACTTATGGTGCAATTTCTTTAGAGTTTCTGAAAGATTAAGTTTTTCATAATCCAGAATTCATAGCAATACCACTAACATGGTGCATTACTTGAAACATCAGCTCACTACCTAAGATCACTAGCCAGAAGAGAACAGCCTTGACTTAATTGGAAAATCAAGGAGATGACTACGACAATATTTATATGAAAATATATGGCCACTTTACATGCATGTTTACAAACCACATATTTTGCTTAAAACTGATCCAGTAATTCTTCAGATTCTTGGCAGCTGACGAATTAAAAAAAGGAAGTTGCCAGCCTTTATAATTAGCAATGAAGGTGTGGAATGAAAGCACCTTACCAACAGCCACGGTGCAGAGCTGCGTGCCCCTGAACGGCCGCTTGTTGCCCCTGCCGCCGCAGATTCTGAAGCTCACCCGCACCTGCTTCCACAGCAGCCGCTCTAAGGTGCGAGGCACAGCTTCTACAATGGTCGTGCCACCCGGGTCGGAGAGCTGCTTTTTCTACACGAAAAAAAAAAAATATTGGATTTTAAGAGTTAAAGGTAATTTAATATGAGTAAGATGAAAACTGACCATGGTATGGTTTCCATCTCACCTAAGTGAAAGGGAAATATGACAGTGCAGTAATTTTGTTAAAAGTATTCACTACACTTCTATATAAAAAAGTACTGAGATCTAATGATAATAAACCCTGGAGAAAGGGAACAACCTAGGTAGCACACCGTAGTCGGCCGTGATACGGGGATTACGCCGGCCAGTATTGGGAGCTGCACGGCGGATCCCGGCAGGGATGCCATTAAGAAACCGGCCCTGGCTGATATCGGGTACTCACTGTCTAAACTGGCCAGTACCAGCCGGAAAGTTCCCGATACCGGCCGACATTGTTTTCTTGCTGTAGTCACCGGCCATTCTAGCCATGGAGTTTCCGCTCACTGGCCGACATTGTTTTCTTGCTGTAATCGCAGGCCAGTTCACGCCGCATAATTCACGGACACTGGCCAGCTTCATTTTCTCGCTGCTTTCACTGGCCATTCCAGCCATGCAAGTTTTGATATGTAAC